>CABFVX010000333.1:63587-78614 GCA_902151425.1 Timema shepardi
TTTTTTTTTGGGGGGGGGGGGGAGTAGTGAGACTATATTTAATGGTAGTTTACTAACGAGTGATGAACAATTTTGGGAATTTTGAAATGCTTTAAAAATGTATTTAAAGATGTTCAAATTCCAGTGTTTTACATAATTAAAAACAATGTTAGTTTTTTGTTTTGTTTTAAATATAATTTTGTTAAACTTAAATTTAGTAGGAATTGGCTAAAAAGATTAAACAATTTATATATAAAGTGTTTGTATATGGTTAATAAAACTATATGTTTGTTTTCTAAGTAAAACGTATTTAAAGGTAGTTTACTGATAGCCGAACTTTGAAAATGTTCCCAACTGTAATAATACAGTATGAGAAAGTATGTACGATTGTGTAGTACCATTTAATTTTAAAGATAACTAATTTTAATGAATACTTACATTTTGACATTTATAATCAAATTTAAGAGGAGATACGGTAGCGCTATCATAATCCTACACTAGTTTAAGGACACGGGCTGAGAAGGGTATATTTTAAGGAAATGTATTAGCACTTGAATGATATAATTGCTATACGTAATGTGCAGTACTATGCTAAGATTCGAATCTTAATATTCCTTCACCTTCAACTCACCCTGTTGTTGAGACCAACGTATTATACCAAGTGATCACATGTTCACCCAATTGGAGTGTATTTCATTCGTAGATATTAATATATTAATTTGTATTCATATATATGTTTGTACTTATTTATGTGTTAAAATATTTTTATAACTATGTCTTACTACCCGTTTGGGCTATACAATTATTTACTAATTACGATAATAGTTTTAGGGATGAGAAAGGTTATATTTAGAGGAAGTGTACCCGAATTTTAGTGGAGGAAGAATGGAGACAATTTTGAAAGAAAAAAACCCACCCTCAGTACACTCCAACGAGATTCGAATAATAATATATTGAAGTCTATTATTTGTAGAGTTTGTAAACTCATATTTTAAACTTGCGCAAATAGTAATGCTTTCAATTTCTACAAAGCATCTCTTTGAAATACTACTATTATTGGTATGACATTCATCTAAGAAATAAATCACCTCCACTTTTCAATTTGAGGAAATGTTTTCTCGTTCTCGGAAATGTCCGGGTACGAAATGTGATTTCCTCTATCCGACTTCGTAAGGGCGCAGAGAAAGCACAAAAGTGACTTATAGATGTAAGTGGAAAGAGTCTATTGAGAGCACCGCGTCCCCCCATTCCTAAGCGCTAATGCTGCGATCTGTTAGCCAGGGGTGGAGACACATTTTATTTTATCGGATCCAGCCGACTCACCGAAATAAAATTGGGAACTCAGAATATTTTTGTGAAAAAACTAAGAGGCGAGGAAAAATCAAATTAGTGAGCGATAAGATAAAATATAGTTTTGTAAATTATATTTTCAAATGAATCTTTCCAAATTCTAGATTTATGTTAATAGAAAATGCTAAATTAAAAATTATATAATATGTGGTGAGATATAATCTGTTTCCGTGGTAAGTCTACGAATGTCATGTTAAAAACAAACAACACATGATTTGTTTCTAATCCATTTTGGTTGGTACTAGGATTGCCAATTTTAAAATCTATATGTATCAAACCCGCTCCGGTGGTCGCATGGTTTAAGGCGTCACTCTCGTGCTAGACCAGATTGCCGAAGAAGTGGAGATCAGAGTTCGAATCCCGGCCGGATGTATTAAGAGTAATTTTTCCAAAATTATTTTTCAGTTTCCCTCCACATAAATGCGGGTACAATTCCTATAAATTCAACCTTACTCATCTTTAACTTATTAGCGTAATTAATACATATGAGTATAACATGAACGGGCAGTAGAACGCGGCTCTAAAAAAATGTATCAAATAAAACGTGAACAACATTTTCTTATCTTAAAAGCAGATCAAATAACATTATTATAAACAGAAACCTACTATTAACCAGCTAACGTAAATAGACAAGTTTTTCTAATATGAAAGAAAGGGACTTTTTTTTTATGGAAATAGGTCACCGTCAACTTCCTAAGAACATACATGGAAAATACATCAAATTATTGTATTTGGTCTAGTTGTTATCATTTCCAAAACCTGCTTTAGGAAACGCAGAATTACTAACAAAATGATCGATCATCTGTGAGTAATGTTAAGTTAGATAGGTTTTTTTTTTTCAAAACCTGCATTTAGACATGTACATTAAATAAAATACAAGTATTACCGACCCACTATCGATTCTTTGAATTAGGTACTTGAAACGTAACATTGAAAAAGTAATAATAAAAAAGTTTATTAAATTCACAATCACAATTGTACGCACTCCTAAGATTCAATTAATTTTCTAAACTTAAATAACTAGGAAAACGTATTTTATTTTCCTTTAGGTAGTAATTAAAATCACAAAATAGCTACAAACTTATGTAAAAACAATTAACTCAAAAGTAATTTTTTATTCTTTCAAATTTGGACTCAAGGAATTAAAGAGAATGTATGAGTAGAATTTGATAAAATTAGGAATCAACCCATTTTTACTAGGTTGAAATCATTTATTATTTTTATTAGCAACAAAAAAAATCTTAGATCAAAAATCAAGTCTATGTTTGTACTAGATCAATATTATTTTTTTTAAAGAATAGACCGAAAAAAAAATTAGTTTGTGCCGTTATTCTACCTCAAAGAGAATAGATTATATTAATTCTATTAATATTAACAACCAATGTTCAATTTTCTAGCTCGATCGAGTCAAATAAACTATTTATCTTTTTATAACCAAACAAAAAACTGTACAAAGACATTTCAAGACAAGTTTTAACCAACAACAATGGTTCCATAGTCTATGGCGTTAGTTTCACAATATACTGGATATCCAGCGATGGGAAGGTCAAAGTTCGAATCTCAACCGCCAGCACGCTGAGGAAGTGGAATGGTAGAATTTTCCATCCCTTCTCTGCGCTAATGTAGGGAACACTTTCTCTAAATTAGTTTTCTCATCCCTTTTTTTGTAAATTAAGACGTAAATAACCATGATATGAACCGTACTACGGTATTAATAATAAAAAGATTATATAAAAAAAAGGTTGACTGCTAAGTGGGAGGCCCAATGTAATTTTATAAAATGAAAAGTTTCTTTCCTTCCCTCGGGGCTGGATAGCCATAAAATTTTCAAAACATTTCCATTTTAAGAAAAAGTTTGCCCACTCAGCCAACTCATGTCGTGGTCCCTAGGTACGGCTGGTAGCCTTTCGATTTAAGCGAAGCAATTTCCACCTGCGACTTCCCTCAGGGCCGTCCGAACTATAGCCGGATCACCTTGAAAATAACCTTTTAAGGCTTTTATATCATGTAAAACATAAATTAGAGCAGCCAACATTGTCAAAATAGCCCTATATTTATTTCTCGGCTCAGAAAAATGACGGATTCTATCAACAACAAAATCTTAGTGTATAAACAGATTGAAATATATTCAAGCATTTTTAAAATGATTATGGCGATCTAACTATAAATATAGTAACTATTTACAAACCTGCTTCGGTGGCCGCGTGGTCTAACGTGCTACTTTCGTGTCGGACAAGACTACCAAGGACATGGAGATCCCGGTCAGGTGCCATGAGGGTGGTTTTTCCTAAATAATTTTCCACTCTCCACACAAATGCGGGTGTATTCCATTAAGCCTTCGTAGTCCCTAGCCCTTTAGTGTAATTAGTACACATGCGTATAGCCTGAACGGGTAGTAAGACGCGATGCTAGACAATATATACAACTATGTACAACAAAATGAGCCAAATAACATTGGTTTGAGATCGACTTTAAATCACCAAACGTAAAAAATAATCTAAGAAATTTAAATTGGTGTTCAAAATTGACGCGCATGCATTATTATTATTATTATTATTATTATTATTATTATTATTATCACCGCGTCTTACTACCCGTTTGGGTTATACGCACTTACGCTAATGTGCTAGGGTGATTGTGAGATGAAATGGAGGACCTACAACTTAACGTGGAATCCGAACCACGGTGGAGGCCTGGCATTCCCCACATTCATAAGATGTATTGTCAGAGGTGAAGGAAGGGTTTGGCAATCAGATAAATCTGTGCCAGGACCAAGGATTGAACCCCGGATCCCCAGCACAGAAGTCTGACCACCTTATCCCTAGACCGCCAGGTCACCGACGCGCATACACATTCATACAAATATCAACATATTATTTTTATAAATCTGCAATATTAAATAGTTTTATTTGTCACCGCTTCTTAAAGATCGTTCTGGCTACTCGCATTTTATGTAAACCTATTAATTACCCACATGTATTAAGAATGAAGTAGTTTAATTAAGAGGAAGTGTATCTATGCGTGGTAATTTTTTTTGAGGAAAAATCTCTCTCATTACACCCGACCAGGATTCAAACTCCAATCTCCCCGTCATTAGAAGTCCAATATGCCTTTTAGAGTTAAGACCATTCGACCACTGAAGCTCGCCTTGCAATAAAGAGGACTTTTGAGAATCAAATGAAAACAAACTTAGTTGTGAATTGTTTTAAAAATCTCCCCTTATATTTTCGTTTAGCTTAGTCTAAATGTCATGATTTAAAGATGAAAAAGTAAAATAAATTGTTTAAAAAAACCTCCCCGGCGGGGAATCGAACCCCGGTCTCCCGCGTGACAGGCGGGGATACTTACCACTATACTACCGAGGAATGAAATTATATGTGAAAATATCTATTATAAATACTAGTTTTTCAGTAGGTATATAATTGAGTTTTAAAATATAAGTATTTCTTTGTAAAGATGTATATTAGAATTCTTCTAGTCGGTTTTATACAAACAACTGAGCTCAACTCTTTGTTCCGTGAACTAAGGTCGATAGATTTAGTAGCTTCGAGTTCGATATAATCGCCAAACGACATACAATAATCAGGTTGCTTACTGCCAAACCTTGCCACTAGATGGCAGCACTAATAGCAATTGACACACATTTTTCCAATACAAAGGAGATATGATTGTCTCTTGACGTTTGTTTATTTATTAAAGACCGGGGTGGTGGAACCTTTTTATGGCCAGAGAGAGGGATGGGGCAAAATGACGTTAGTTACATTTTAAGTTAGGAATAATTGATCTATAATAAAGAATACTATTAATTATAAACTAAACTTTTATTAAATACCTCTTGTGCTTAATAAAAATTTGAGAACTCGCATTTATATTAGGCTACAGGTTTTCAGAGATTTTTAGTATATTTAATTGTTTAAAAATGTGAATACGTAACTAAATATGAAAAGTATTATAATTGTATTTTATTACAAAATGTAGTTTCTAATTAAATCAAGTAGATCCTAGATCCTATTCCAAACCACACAAGTAATACTTTCCTACCTTTAGATATGCTGCCCTCCATCTCGGCAGTTCCCCCTGGCATCAGATTTGTCACAAAGATCAATGGATCACCCCGGCTGGATTGAGCGCTCTCCTAGAAAAGAGGGTTATTTTTCTATTGGGATTTTAATATAAAACTCATTACATTTATAATTTGTAGCAATACTGTATAAGTTAAATTTTCCAATTGCTTAAAACACCTGACTTACCAACGAAAACCACCCACCTCGGTGGCGTAGTTGGCTAACGCGCTAATCATGTTGAGCTCGTGTGCTGAGGACGAGGAGTTCGAGGCTCAAATCTCGGTCGGGTGAACTGGGGGTGGCTTTTCCTGAGTGGTTTTCCACTCTCCCTCCACGTAAATGCGGGTTCACTTCCTCTAATTCAACCTTCCCAATTCCTAATCCATTAGCGTAATTAGTGCTTAAAGCGTAAAACCCGAACGAGTAGTAAGACGCGGTGCTAAATAATAATAAATAATAATAATAATAACAACAAAGAGAACCGGCTTCGGTGGTTGCCTAATTTAGGGCGTCACTCTCTAAAATAGCTTTAGACTAGACTGCCGAAGATGGTGAGATCAGGCGTCGATCCCGATCAGGTGTATTGAGGTAGGTTTTCCTTAAATAGTTTTTTACTCTCTTTAAACGCAAATGTGGGTATATTTCGTCTAAATTCAACCTTCCTAATCCCTAACACGTTAGTGTAATTAGTACGAGTACATAGGCGTAAAACCCGAACGGTTAGTAAGACGTGATGCTAAAAAAAAAGTCAGAACTTTTACCCCCCGTCCCCGTCTCTCTACGTTGGAATGCTTTTTACACAAGTTTTAGTTTTTCCTTCTGTTAATATGGTTAGTTTGTTAGATTGTTAGTTGAAGATGTACCTTGCTATGACATCAGCACTAGAGCAGTGGTACTTATTATAAATACCACAAAGTTAAATTATCAGGAATTCACTTTATTTAAAGAGGGCTGTAATCAATACCCCTTAAATTAGTTCAGTAATATACAATTCAATATATTAAGATTCTTATAACTAAACTTTTTAGTATATAATGTAACGGTTCCCTTGTAAAATGTGTGAGCAATAGCAGTAATCAAACATCACTTCTTAATTGGTCATCATATGGCAGAATTGTGAACATGAATCTATCTTGGTGCATCATAGTATCGATCGCAATGCCATATTGTCAACACTACGAAGAACCGCGAAGTTCTGTATTGTGTTATAGCAGTGTCATCGCTTAATATTTTACAGATAATAAATTCTATTGAGTGTTATAGTTGGCTAAACTCGCTAATTCTTTTGATTTACGTTCGTGCAATCGGTTAAGTAACAATATCGATATATTAATATAATAATGTAAGTCGTAAAATACATATATAAATATATATAAATTTGATTATTAGTGAATTAGATTAAGTGAAATTGATAGTGCGTTTCAGTTGTCATGGCTTATAATTTTATAAATAATTTATTATAGTGAGTGGTACATTTGATTAAACTCCTAAATTCTAATGATTTACGTTCGTGAAAATGATAAGTAACAATAATAATTCTACTGCAAAACGAGATTATTTTTCTCCTATAGGTACCGTGCCTAGACGTTGATGTCGCTAGCGAAAACGCATGAAGTGCAAATGTGATAAATTTTGAAATTGTCACCATCCTCTCGTGTATCTTAACCATGTGGTCCTGTTGATATGTCAGACTGAGGTTAAGTGGGAGGTGAAATTAAATACTTGTGTGGGTTCGTGATTGACGTTAGACTTGGCTTTTAAGAGGTTTATTAACACTACTATGCTAATGAAACTATTACAAATGTGATGTTAAAAGTGAAGTTAGAATGAAATAACTTAGAGAATATTAGGAAGTGTGTGAAAAAACGAGATGTTCTGAAGTTTACCCAATGGCCTGTTTGACCCCTAAGTGGTCCCAACGCGGTCGTCGAGCCAAGTTCCATGGGCTCAAGTGGCAGCCCTTAAACTGGTACATGTTGAACCCTATGTCTTAGCCCGCGTGACCCCGAGGTTACGATGTTCTGTAGTCAGCCCAGAGGGGCTCAATCCCTCCCATTTTAACTGGGCCGCCAGCCTGGTTTATAGCTAAGGAATGCTGACACCACCTTTTGGGTTAGCTCCTATAATTTATTCGTTTATTGAATCATCATAACAACCTCGTAACGTTCGTTTTGTCACTCGCAACTCATAACATAACGTTTACAAAAACACGCCTTCCAATTTAGGCCATGCGGTCACAAAACTTTTAAATGATACAGTTGATAGTAAACGCATAGTATTGCAACAGATTTGGAAAACATACAGCAATAATCAAATAAGGTTTTCAAAAGGTTAATATGTACTAGGTAATGTTCACATAAATCCGTTAAGACATAAGGCTTATGTAAAGAAAAATCATATAACTGAAATTCAATAAGGCAATTCAACTTATGTAAAATCAAAAGTTATGAGGGCAGACCTGTGTTTATTTATCACCTTTTAATTAAGTATTGTTCACATCAATCCTTTAAAAAGTATATAATCTTTGTCCAACACAAAACAAACTTTAGGAAACGTACTAGCCTATATTAAATCGTCGTATTTAATTTAGAATTGTATAGCTACAAGTTAATCCATCAAAATTAGCCTATAACTTAATCATTAAAATGTCGGCCAAATCTAGGCTAGGTTAATAACAGTTACATTTTAGGATTGTCTATTTTATGTTACTGTGCCACCATTGAATAATATACTTTTAATTATCATATTTAGTATAAACAGCAGTGACAATATCTTAATGCATAAAGTAGGGCTGCGCCATGCACTACAAAGTAGCAAAGCCCTACTGAGGTGAAATGAGACAGATGCAATCTGATTATTTATCGTTTTTCCCATACTAAACAAAGATTTATAAACCAGCAACAACAAAACCTGAGATAAACTAGTCATTCGTTTGTCAAAAATAAAAAGTACCAAAATGAAATTTCAAAGCGCAACTGGATGTCCCAACGGAGATGGGGTTGTTTGAGAATCCAGTGAAACCAGAGATGCTGGTGAATACATAGATTGCGTAGATGTGTCCGGAGCCATGAGCATGATGTCATCAATCAAATGTAGAACCTTACGTTTGAATATCTTCATTTGTTGATCAGTCATTTCATCAAGCTCAGGTAATAGGCTGAGGAGAAACATTTTTGTAGAATTACTCTTATCACTCGAAGAAGTGGCGAGAGTGGCCTTCTTAGCGTTGAAATATTTAACAAAGCCGTTATCAACCACCTCACTATTTGCACGTTTCTGTTTACGAGCAGAGCTTTCCCCCGGACTAGATTCCGATTGCAACTGCTGGGGTAGTTGCTCGTTTTGGATTGAGTGCTCTAGATTTTGGAATGGTGGTGCTAGCGAGGGTGATTGAAGATCAGAATCCTCTTCCTCATCTTCGTATAGGTCAGGCACATCTTGTTCATCTTTTAGTGCTTCCAATACAATTCCAGGTGTTGTGGAGGTTACTGCTTTTATGAAGGGTAATGTGAATAGCATCGCCCCAGCTAAATAATACGGCTTTTTTTTCTTTCCACCGATTCCACTTTGGGTGGATTTAATGTTACGGACGAAGACTGCACGGAGGTTTTTCCATTTTTCCTTGCACTCGCTTCCTAAAATCAAATATGTAATATTTAAAAATAAAATACTGTATGTGAAATAAAATACATACTATACAGTAAATATTAATGCTAATAAATTATCATGAATAGATATAAACACATTTAATATAATTTCTTCTTTGCAGATACTTGGCAAAAGAATGTACTTCGCTATAGGAGACAACCCAACTTAACGTATTGTAACGGAGACAACAAAAATATTTTGAGACATGTTAAAAGGAACGTATATGCTTATACCAAACAAAGATCAATGGAAAATAATTGCACAACGTTTTTATTCACTATCGAGGATTATTAACTGATGGAAAGCACATCCGAATAGAAAGGTTAGCTAATTCTGTATCAAGTAATTTTAGGTACAAATACTATTATTCTTTTGCAACATTGATGGCGTGTTCACCTGGATTGAAACATGTTATACCGGATGAAATGGTGATAGCATAATTCATGCTTCACCAATAATAATGAGCTTGATATTTCATTGCCCTAAGATTAACAGACGATGGGAACAACAATGACTTCTCTTTTTATTTCTTAGGAGATGAAGTATTCCCTTTGTCAGGCTATGCGATCATACAATTGATCTCAACATTAAGAGAGAATCTTTCGGGTATCTCTTTCTCTTTTACACCCATTCAAGGTAACGTGGCATTTTGACAACGTTTGGCTAAATTTTATAGATATATAAAATGAAATAAAATAATAAAAAGTTTAAACAGCATCACTAAGTACAAAACTGATTAATGGTTTCTTTAAATAAGATTATATAGGCTAATATATACCATGATTTTTAAAGGCTTTATTTCGTACCAGTATATTATTGTATATTAGTATTTTGGTAGAATAAAATACCTTTAAGAAGTGACTTGCTACTACTTTTTTTTAAAGGACGTTTATCCTACCAAAATACTACTATACAATAAGGTTAAGGCACGAAGTAAGGTCTTCCAAAGCGGAATTTTTACTAAAATCAGGGTATCAAGGTAAAATAATTGCTACAAGCTTAGCTTATAGCCTAAATGGTTGTTTGAACTCTAGACTACGCAACGTTTGCCATTTAAACTAATTCATGTCGTCTAGTTGTTAGCTAACTTATTTCACTTAGTAATTATTGAACTTTCATTATGATATGGGTTATTTATTTTATTCTGAAACCAACATACAATCTAATAGCACTTTAAAACTATTTAGTTACTCCACGTGCCCCTCCATGTTACGCCATTATTTGATCCTTGCGTCATGGCAATGTAATTATTATGTAACATAAAACATTATTATTATTATTATGACTAAACAGAATTAAACTTTTAAAATAGATTATTAAACCTAAACACACATTACTATCAAACAAATATTGTATTTTTATGGAAAAAACAAAACAAAAAACAAATGGCAACATACCTGTTAATTTTACAACTTTACCCACTTCATTCCAGGCGTCTGCTGTCAAATCCTTTCTGGAATATTCAGGAAGCTTGCAATTATAGAGAATAGGGTGTTTTTCCACTTCTCTAACAAATTTTATGTTCAATAATTGTTCATTCATGATAATTTGAGTACGTAACTGAGGTAGCCCGGCAACTAGAATTATGCGTTTCCAGTGACTAATCACGGACGCATCGTTAACCGGTTTACAAACAATAACCCCGTAAATGGACCACCATTGAAATTAATACATTAGCATTGACGCGCAAGCTACGGGTTGGAAATTAAGATTTTACACACGTCACTTTTGATTATTTTCCTAACTCCGTGTGTTAGAGTTTTGTTGTTTAAATCCACTTTTACGAGTTTTATCTATACTACGTACTTGGAAATAATTTAAAGTAAGTACATTTGCATTTAGCATAATATTTATTCATATTTCCAGAAAAGTAGTTATAACAGTTACAGTTATACAGTTTTCTGGTAGTCATAATTGGGTTTAATAGTAAAGGTTAGGCAAAAAAACCACTTGGTGTGGGGATACTTTGGACCACAACTTAAATGGGGCAAAGTTTGCCTACTTCTTTTACGATTCCATATAATATTATAATTTGTGTGGTTAACACGATACCTACAAAACCTACAAAAGGAATCTAGTAGTCTGGGAATATGTTGACCAGCCTATTCTTCAGAAAAATTTATGTGAATATTACGCTTTAGCTGTACCATTTTTTGCCATTTCTTTATTAAAATAGTAATCAAAATATTGATTTCATTCTAACATTATTCCAACATAAAAACACAAATCAATTTAAACAAAAAAAAGATGTATTTCTTAAAATTAAATTAAAAGTTCCACTCACCTAATCTAATGGGGTAGGATGAGGTATTTTTCGGCTGTTCCATATCTATTTGGACACATTAAACTAAGCCTTAAACATAATTTTTACAGTCTTTACAAAATGCATAAACACAGTCACCACAATTAACTTACTTCAAACGATTTGACTTGATGGAGGCTATCACAAGTATCCATAACGACTAGCAAAATTCTAAAAGTTAAATATAATATTAATCATGTCATAGAAATAACATGTGACAACTAGTTTATATTAATTAGGGGCTTATTATGACACTTATCCAACCCAACTTAACCCACTTTCTCTTTATTGTGACACTTTACCAATCCAGCTTAACCTATAACCTTTCATGTGTTAATAAATTAAATTTAGGATTATAGCTAAAATAAACTATTCTAAATAATTAAATGGGGATGGTAGACCTACACATTATACTTTGACATCTTAGCCATTGTGTGCAAAGCATCAGGGGATGACATAATTCGTCAAGTGTGCAGGATCACATGAAAGTTACACGTCATCGTCAATATTTACATTTTGAAAGTGATTTGGACGATGTGTTGTCAAGTTTTGTTTAGATAGCCTATAAGATTTGATAAAAGCGTAAACAATTTCTAAACCTTGGTGTCATTCAATTCTATGTACTCTAGTTAGTGTGTGTAATAAAGTGAATGAAATAGGCCTCTATAAACAATATATGGTACCTTAGTTCAATAAAAAGTAGCCTGAAATTGGATGGATAAAGCGTAACATAGCAAAATTGAAAATAAATTTAGAAACCATTAAAAATATTGAACTTTCATGATGGTGAGCTTCTATAGAAACTTGAATTCCGAGACATACGATCATCAAATTGAGAGGCCACTGGGCATCATGTAAACAATCCTGTACCACATAAAAGCAAAAATTTTATCCATGACAGTTGGATTAGCATCGAATGCTATATATATGGTCAATCTACAATCGGGCGTATGAAAATGTGGAATCTGTGCAATTAATGTTGATGATCTTTTGGCACCCGTTTCAAGACAGGGGTGTGATAAAGTTGCGCTAGAAACTTAATTTTTGGAATCATTGCAAACTAAAAATCAGAGAGGACAGGCGCTACTGTGGTAAAAGGGGAAGAAAAAAAATCAAATGTTGCTCCTGGTGAAAGCTATGCTTTTAAAATGAATAATAAAGCTACGGTGTAACTGAAACTTGTGCTTTGTTTGTTCACAATAAAAAGAAATCAAGTGCGAAAAAAACATAGCAAGGAGAGGGGTATTGAAAGGTATATGATTGCTTTTTGATCGAAAGGAAAAAGATGCCAAGAGCTACTATCTCATTGAAAAACCTTGTTGAAGCAGTTGTACAACTTGTTGTTTTAATTAAAATTAGGTACTAATTTTGATACTAAGGTGATAATGCAATGCAGCAATCTCTCAAGTCCTGCAAGTGGCCAGAGGGTAATAAGTTGTAGTATTTGTGGGAGGACACTATTGAAAGCATCGACCCTCCAAGACACGTATCAAGAGTTTTATTTTTTCGATTCTAGAGCTAGAAAAAATTAAAAGGAAATAGGGAAAATATTGTGTTATTATTTTGTATTCTTTACTTTTCAACTCGGATGGTAGATTCTAAGAAAGGAGCTATTTAAAGCCCTAGAAATGAAGAAAATACATCACAAATGATATATACAAATAAATTTTTTTTAATATTATATATAATACTGAAATTAATATATATATATATACACACACACACAGTATTTAAAAAAATTTATTTGTATATATAATTTGTGATGTATTTTCTTCATTTCTAGGGCTTTAAATTGTTCCTTTCTTAGCATCTACCATCTGAAATTGATACTGATATGTGTAGGCCTAATGTCTTCTCCTCCTATAACATTACATTACACCGAAAAATAATTGTTTTTGGTAAATTGTAGATCTTTAAATAAATAAATTAAAACTTGTTGCAGTGAACAGACCTTTAAATTTAATCCATTCAAAAACTTTTAAGTTCTTTTAATCCATGTTTACTAATCTTATTCTTAATATATTATAATAAATGGAGCAAAGTATACCTCTGTTTTATGGTTGATATAATTATATAAATTACGGCATTTGTATTAATTTATTAGTGAATTAGTTGAATCTTAACCATAACCTTTTTGCAAGATGTTTTACCAAGTAAGTAGCCGCTAAATGTTCTAGCAGTCTTAGAAAAAACTGTTTAAAAGATTAAAAAGTATTAATACTTTTTTTAGCCACACATTTTACTACCCACTCTGGTTATACGTCTGTTTACTAATCACAATAACATATTAAGGATTAGGAAGGTTTAGTTTAGAGGAAGTGTACCCACATTAGCGTGAGGGGAGAGAGTAAAACCATTTAGGGAAAAACACCCTAAGTAAACCCTACTAGGATTGAAGCTCGATTTCCCAGTCTTTGGCAGTCTAATCTATTGCAAGAGAAGCGCCTTAGACCATGTGGCCACCAAAGTGGGTGTGATTTACTTGATTGGATTTTTATTGTTATGTTAATATATTAATAAGTTAAATGTATTTTTGTTTAAGGTTATGGAATTTTGGGCACTACTACATGTTCGAAACATGCAAAGAAGGCGGCGTCGGGAAAAACTCAGAATGTACCGCAGACAATTGAGAGACACATGTAACCCTTTTGAGCTGCCGGACATTGAATTTAAACAGATGTTTCGCATGTCGAGAAGATTGGCCCAAGATCTTTGTGAAATGCTGTCACCTCATTTGGAAGGACAGCGCAGTAACCGCTTACCTGTCCATACTCAGGTAGTCTAATACAGTCAACTAAAGGTGTTTGCTGTAACATTCAACCATAACATGGGGAATAGTGACGCAAAGAGGCTGGATTTGTTTAATACTTTTCTTTGTCATACTATGGAAAATTTAATATTTTCTACCATCTCTACAAACAAAAACAAAAGCAATTTTTTAATAACATTTATTTTCGTTCTTCTGTGAGGTGAACTTTTTTTTTTTAATTATTATATAATGATTAAAAAAAAGCTCACCTTAATCACAGAAGAATGAAAATATTTAAAAGAATGTCACATTATAGGTACCATAAGTATTTTAAAACACACTAGTTAACATTTTTATAAACTATCCCAACCAAACAAAACTTAACTTTCCAGTTATCAAAAACATATTTTTCATGAAAGTCCAAGATCCTGAAATATCGTGCACTAATTATAAATTTTACTATAGGCATACGGTAGTTACAAGTTATGTTACGATATTACTATTGTTATAATGTAAATTTAATTTTGTTGTGTACGTATGGATTGTCAAAAGAATTTAATTTATAATAATTTGACAAAGGAAAAAATATTAAATAAGCCTACCTTTGTTTTTTACTACTCACATATTATGTAACAGGCCTACCTAACTGTTGAATGTCTCCTTTGTCCAACATGATGTATAGAATTCTTCCTGGCACAGATTTATCTGATTACCAGACCCTTCCTTCACCTCTGACAAGACATCTTGTGAATGTGGGAAATGCCAGGCCTCCACCGTGGTTCGGATTCCACATTAAACTGTAGGTCCTCCATTTCATCTCACAATCACCCAACCATTATACATTAGCATAAGTGCGTATAACCCGAACGGGTAGTAAGACGCGGTGCTAATAATAATAATAATAATAATAATAATAATAATAATAATATGAAGAA
>CABFVX010000333.1:78681-106512 GCA_902151425.1 Timema shepardi
ATATATATATATATATATATATATATAACTATTATTAGTTATATATTTTACTAATATTTATATATTGTTAAAAGTTGATAAATAATATTGGTTATACGTAATATTTTGTTAGTCCACCTTGGTGTTCTTAGGTTAAAGTGCTCACCTCAGGACCCAATGTTAGTCGATTTAAACCCAGCCATGGTTGACAATTATTTTTTGAATGATAAAAATCCATAGCATAACTTTCTTCGGAGGGAATTAAATCTGTTGGTCCCATGTCAATTGCGGCATGTTAAAATAAACCTTGGAAGGTATGTGAAAAGCATCGAGGAACTATCACACTTATCCAACTTCCTAATACATCACATTACTACCAGATGGTATAGGCAGCACTAGCCAGCCAAAGGTCCAAGTGAATGCTCAGCTCCAGATGGATATAAGTCTTATCAAACCAAATTTCAGGGTGTTGACTTAAGAATAAAAAAATATTTGTGTTAGGAGCATATCTTCTTAATGCTAATGTTGTAGGTCCTATATGTAATTATGTTGCAGGTTCTGACAGCTGTTCGATTCTTTGCCACTGGTAGCTACCAACGTGCAGTGAGTCAGGATCTTTGTTTGGCAGTTTGTCAAGCATCTGTGAGCAACTGTGTCAGAAAAATTAGCCTCTTGATTACCCAGAACTTGTCTGCAGGGTGGATCAAGTTTCCTGAGTCTTTCGAACAACAGGAGCTTAGAAAAAACCAGTAAGTTTGATATATGTTAACGAGGAAAAACAAACTTTGGGCCTCCTTACTTGTACAATAGCAAGGCCTAAGCAATAGGTATTTATTACCGGTAACTTTTGGGTTGTCTCATCTTTTTGTAAGTGAAAGAACAAACCTATATTGTATAGTGAAGTTACCGGTTTTGGTGGCTGCACGGTCTAACGCGCTACCCTCGCAGTAGACTAGACTGCCGATGATGGGAAGATCGAGGCTTGAATCTGGGTCGTGTGTACCGATGATGGTTTTCCACTCTTTCTTTTTTATATATCTCTCTCTATTCCCCTACCCTCCCCACACACATGTGGGTACACTTCATCTAACTATAACCCTTCCTAATCCCTAAAACCACTAGCATAATTAGTATATATGCGTATAACATGAACAGGTAGTAATATGTGGTGCTAAAAAAATATATAGTGAGCTTAAAGTTGTCTTTCTTAGGTAAATTTGTGATAAACCTGACACAAAATAGCTACAAATGAATACAAATAAATGAAAACATATATGTTTAATTAAATGTAGTCTTGACCTAGCTTCATTCTTAATCACAGTACCTACTACAACTTAACACGGTATAACCTTGCTTATGTCAAAATTTCAGCTATGTGTCTTGGCAGACTTTAATATGTTAATTGACTCAGGGTTCGGAAATAGTAAGCAAGGAGGGCAATCAATACTTAAGCCTGTGCAAATCCATAATTTTCAATTTTGAATCGAATCTGACTTAAATTGAATCCAATTCAAATCTCATGCTTAAAAATAGTTTGAATCAAAATCAAATTGAATCTCATGTCTAAAATTATATCAATACAATTTTGTGAGCTTTAGTTGTACAGAGATACTACTTAAGTTTTAACGCAATAATTCTCTAATGCCTTAGAGTAAGAAAGAAGTAAGTCTCTCAAAAATTGTGTTCTCTTCCCTTCAACCTCTTAGGAGAATTACAGCAATGATCCATCTATATCATTTTAGACTTAATAGTCAATATTCATCTTTTTTTATTTGTCTACATTTATAAATGATGAATTTTATAGCAATGCGATAACCATAAGATGTGCAACCCCTAATAAAATGTCAACATTTTTAACCAGAAGTTGAAATTTTAAAACAAAGTATTGACCCTTGTAGACCTATAATGATCTTTTTTTCTGTCCAATTTTGCTAGTGAGAAAATCATAAAATTTGAATCCGGGAGTCAAAAAATGTTTAACGTAAATAGGCTATAACACAATTTGTGCTCAGGTTTGCTAATGTTTATTATTTCATTTCACATATATTAAAAGTTTTGAGTAAATATCTCAATTTTCAAACAATGGAGAGAGAAAGTCTGTGTGGAGTTCCATACCATTTATTTTTAATCCTATCCTAATCGATTATTAGGCTAAATGTATTTTATCGATTTGAAATTTCAAAGGTTTGCTTAGGATTAGTGAGAGTCTTTAATTTTTATCTCTGTTGTAGTATGATAAATTTAAAGTTCTTCACCATCCATACACACAAAAACAAATGCAAATTTCCAATCGTAACAAAATTAATATATTACACTTTAAATTGAAAAATGATATCTGGACACAGGAATTGCACCCAGGACCTTCGACTTAGCACTCCAATGCTCTAACCACTGAGCTATCCTGTAGTCGTCTTTTGCCCAGGGTCATTCTTAACTCGTATTTTAAAGCAGAATCTGTGATGCATTGTCATATAATTGGTAGATTAAGCTAGTTAAAAATTTACAAAACAGTATTTTTAGTGCAAGATATTTCAAAACTCTGGATCTTCATGAAAAAATTAGTTGTTGATTTCTGGAATGTTAAATTTTGTTTAGTTGGGATGGTAAATAAGTATAACATTTTTAACTATCACGGATTAAAATACTTTTGGGGTCATGTTTTTACATTCATTTTAATATTTACTTTATAATTATTAACAATCTTTGATTGAGGTGAGCTATTTTTGAATTTAATTTAAATTTGCTTTTTTTTGTGTGTATGGATGTTAAAAGATGTTACATTTTTCATATTATAACACAGGAAAAACATTAAATAATTCTACCCTCTTTGCGAACTATTCCCGAGAGTTTCTTTTTATGCTTTTAAATAAGAACTTCTAGAAAAGCCATCTCAACTTGAAATAAAACCTGTGGAGACCTAACAACCAACTCCCCCTCTATATTAAATTAGGCCCCCTAGACTTAATCTAGCAAACACTCACTAATATTATAGGAAAGGTGAATAGAAATATATAATTGGAACAATATAGCTTTTGCAAAGCACAGAAGAACACAGTTCAGACTTTGTATCACTGGCATTGGACATAGAGGTAATGGTTGCTTCTTGAAGAAAATGGATGGTCAACTTCCCAATCCCCAGACCTACATTTCATTCTTTCGGAACTCATCAGGGAGGAGTGTGAAACCCGCAACACAACTTCTTCTTTTAGGTAATGGCTGCCTCTTGAAGAAAATTGATTGTAACTGCACTCTCTTCCGACATATGTTTTATACATTTTATTTATTTTATATATAATATGGCTACATTGATTAATTTTATTTTTAGGTTTCTTCAAGCAACTGGTTTTCATGGTGTGATAGGTTGTATCAAGTGCACCCACATTTCCATATTGAAGCCAAAAATAAACGAAGCTGCATATTTCAACCGCAACAAATTTCACTCCATCAATGTGCAAATAGTGAGTAGTATCTATACATATTAATTTAAAAAAAACTCCATGGGGTGAGCCCAAGATCGACGATCGCCTCCGTTACTGATTTTAGTGCTAACATTTGTGGATAGAGGGTATCATGTGGTCAGCACAGCAAACCATAGCCGATACCTATTTATTTAATTAACTCATCATTTGTGCTCACGAGGCTGAGTCTTAACCCTTTCCAGACCCACTGCTTCACAAAAAAAATTTGGGGATCGAACCTGGGACAGATGGATCTGTAACCAGGAATTCTGACCACTATACCACTGGGGCGGTCTCTCCATTTTGATACAAGCTGTTGTTGCTTGCATTTCAAAAAGAATAATCAGAATATGAAGCGAGAATATGTCTCATCAGAATATGTACAATCCAACACCTTAGTTCAGTCAATAACGTATATGTCTGCTGAGCTAAGGGTCCTGTGTTCAATTCCCGGTATGGCTGAAAATTTCATCAATGAAAATATGGGTTTACCTTTTCACATTGATAAAACAACGTCCGGGGACTGGATGTTGTACCTATCCTAGTCTTAAGATAGATAATAAGGTATATGAATCTACGACAGTAGTGAAAAAATATATGACTTGATTAAAAAACTGACCCAGGCCACATAGGCTGGGAACAGAAATGGACGTAAAAAAAATATGTTCAACATTATGAGCCTATTTATTGATACTGGTGCTCATTATTTTTATCAGGTTTGTAGTTCCAATCTACAAATTCTGCACATTGATCCCACTATGCCTGGATCGGTGGATGACCAGTTCATTTTTCGGTATGGGACCCTCAGACAAGCTTTGGAGCGGATGTACCAGGGTGGGATGAGAAATACTTGGTTGCTAGGTAAGGCCCATGTTGCTTCAATCATGATTTGCTTATCGGGGTAGGTCTTGACCTACATTTAAGCTTAATATATCATTTGCTCTGAGCCTAGTTTAAAAAAATAATAATCCGAAACTAGGGTGTCGATAAATTGAGAAACTCAAATTCAAATATTGATTTTTATATACTAGTAACTTTATAAATATAGGATTCGAATATATATAATATATTATCTCTTTAAGGAAATCCTCGTTTCACTTTATGAGATAATTGCATTATATTTGGAAGAAGGTAGATGAGAGGTGGGTAGACACATAAAAGGAACTAACACAATATGGCGTTTACAATGAAAAGAAAAACATGGCTCACACTTTACATTACAGCCACTGGACAAAGACGTAATGGTTGCCTCTTGAATAAAATCAATCATTACCTCCCAATCCCCCAACCTAGGAAGGTTTCATCTTATCATCACTCATCAGGAAGTTGCATTACATGTTTCACATTCCTCCCTGATAAGTTCCAATAAAATGAAATTTCACAGGATGCTACAAAATAGACATCTGTAGAAATTTGGGAGGACATTTATAGAAGAAAAACCTTTCGCTATATTTGGGTCAATACGGTAGTTTCCTTTCAAAGTGAATTTTTTCACTACATTCCTGTTTGTGTAAAATACAGATAAACTAGATTCCTTACATGTTGAAATTTGAATCAATATCTTATATTTGGTTTTTCAAGGCAACTCTGGGTATGTGCTGGAGCCCTACCTTATGACGCCGATCCGCAATGCACTTGTAAATTCACCTGAAGGACGTTACACAACTTGCCATCACCAGACAAGAAATTGTGTTGATCGTCTCTTTGGGGTTATGAAAAGTGAATGGCAGTGCCTTTTGAAGGAAAGAGTCCTCAAATATACACCACCAACGGCTGGACGCATCATAACTGCTTGTGCAGTTTTAAACAACATGATGCGCCACTATAAGATCGAAGAGCCCCACAAATTGGTCAATGAAGCTCCCATGGTTTGTGTGGTAAACAAAAAAGTGCCAGCCACCAATGCTTCTAATGTGCGTGCTGACATTGTCCAGCGATACTTCCAATAAACACGTATTTTTGTAAGCTAATGTAATGGTGTCATCTAGAAATATGTCCAAGCTTAGCTTTTCTTTTTATAAACATTTTTAATTTCATGGTTTATTTCACTCGCTCTTTACTAAGGGGCAGTAAACATTTAAATGTGTTTAGTTCTTAAATTTTCGGACCCCTTGAATTCTTAAGGATATTAAAGATTCAAGAAAATTTTAAATTCCAAACTCCAATCCTTGACTTTGACGTATGACTGTTTAAAGTGAGAAAAGCATTCAGAACTACAATAATGAATCGTGCGTTCTATGGTTGATTCTACTAAAACATCTATTACACAAGTTTAATTATTGAAAAAATCAGTTGTGCCTAATTCATCACTTCGGTCACCATCAGAATATACTTCCAAAATTGCTATATCACCAATAAGCGATATAAAATGATCTTCACCGCATTTACAACCACCACGACGGCCTTTCGTGTCCGCTCTATCGAAATAAGATCTACTTGTAAAAAGATTTCTAGATTGACGCTCAATATGGCGACGTTTAAATGACTGAAGGTGGCTGTTTAAACACAAGTCTTCAACTGATTCCATTTTACTAATTCTAATGGCTTAAATACACAGTGTATTTAAGTACATATTAAATAATATATATAAACGCAGGAATTAATCAATATATGTATAATCTTCATCATGGCGTGTTCATCAGTCGTAGATAGTTCTGCAGGACGTAATTATGAACGTGTTTATAAAGTATCAAATTATTTAACTGATTTAGCGACATGCGAATGCTTTGACTTTCCGCATAAGATATCAAACCCAGGTTGTTTGTTAATAATTAAAGAATATATAGAAGAAAAAGCAGTAGAAATAAACCTGGAACAAAGCAGTTATTTTACAAATACAATTATTTTGGAAGGACATCGGGTACAATATGCAAATAATGTTACAACGAGATACCACATCTGTGCAGAAAATTGTTTCGTAAGAAGAAATGCAAATTACTGTCCACAGTTTAAAAGAACCTGTTGTGACTTTGTATCTTGGGAGTTCTTGCATGCAGAGTCGGCTTTGAAGAAACAAATCCTATTGGTATTTTGAAGAGTTTGCGGATGAATATCTTTACGATCCAGCTAAAGATGGAGTAACAACATTGGAAGAAGCAGAAGAGCATCTTAATGACAAAGAGAGTTTTCTTGTAAAGAACGAGTTGGAAGCAGTAGAATCCATTAAAGAAGATTGGGATCACAAAATTGAGGAGGCTGTTAAAAAGAAAGCAAAATTCAAAGAATTTACCAGCCCTTACTCTTCAAGGAGGAAAAGTAATCAACAAATTTGGAGTTAAATATGAGTGTAAATGAGGTTTTTAGCGAACCGTATCTAGAGGAAAAAAGATATTCCAATCAATCGAGCAGTTCTTATTGAGTAATGTATTTGTTCCTTTCAAAAATTGTGTTTTGAATCAACAATATTTAAAATTATATTATTACGATGTGACTGAAAATAATCTTCAAAGAATTTTACATAATGTTGAAACTCAAAATCCTTTAATGCCTGTCGAAAGAATTGTCTTCAAATCGTTAGGTAATTTTACAAATTATTATGTTACTGTAGAAGAAACTAGAAATATTGTAAATCAATTGTTAAATTTTCAATTTGGTGAAACCCGCCTCGGTGGCGTAGTTGGCTAACGCGCTAGTCGTGTTGAGCTGCTCGACTGCTGAGGACGGGGAGATCGAGGTTCGAATCTTGGTCGGGTGAACTGGGGGTGGTTTTTCCTAAATGGTTTTCCACTCTCCCTCCACGCAAATGCGGGTTCACTTCCTCTAATTAAACCTCCCCAATTCCTAATCCATTAGCGTAATTAGTACTTAAAGCGTATAACCCGAACGGGTAGTAAGACACGGTGATAATTATAATAATATAATAATATAATAATTTGGTGAAGATAAAGAATCAATTGGTGAATTTTTAACTAATTTATATGGAGTCTTGGACAGATGTAATGAAAAGTGTAATATATTTATATAGTGATCCTAATTCATTAAAATCTACATTTTTCATAATGATCGCCGATGCAATGATAAATGTTGGTTATTGTAGTAAAAACAATCAACTTTCTCAATTTGGTTTACAAGATTGTTATAATAAACATGTTGTAATTATAGATGACCCATCATTTGATAGATTAGCAATAGAACAAATGAAGAGTTTATTTATTGGAGATGCAATAAATGTTAGTGTTAAACATAAAGGTGATGCTATGATAAATAAAACTGTTTATTTATTGGAGATGCAATAAATGTTAGTGTTAAACATAAAGGTGATGCTATGATAAATAAAACTGCATTTTTAATGGCATCAATTAGTGAATTATTTACTGGAAATGTTTGTAAATCTAGAATTTATAGACTTCATGTTCGGGATGTTAGGCATAGTGATTTACCTTGGGTTTCTAAAAACTTGATCCTATGTATACTTTTGAATTGTTTAAGGATTTTGGGATAATAGAATAGAACATATATATTATATTTGGGTTTATTGATTATATAATAAAATATACAATTTACAATGTTTGTTTGATTTACATATTATTATGATGTACATTTTCATAATTCCTAACTATATCCTGTCTTACAATTGTTCCACTAGGAGATGTGTTTTTTTTTGGAGTAGAAGGAACAGGTTTAGGCTGATTATCAACTGTTCTTTGAGGTCTTTGAATAGGAGCTTATGGAGGTACTGGAGCAGGTTTAGAATTACTCCAAGCATTAACTAATATACCTCGATTCGAACCACAAAAACCATAACTTGAACTTGTAAAAGATCTTAATTTATCTCCATTAGCAAATATCATTCCTTTACTACTATTAATAAGCATAGCAGTTCCTGGACCAGTATTAAAGTCACACTCAATAACAATATAACATTCCATATAAAAATCTCCATGACTTTGAACGAAATTAGCTTCATCTCCAGGAACTGAATTTTAACAGGATTTAGACGACAAATAACTTTTGGTTGAGTATTTTTAGTAGGGTGAGATCCATTAAAAAGTAAAGGTGATTTTTCAATTCTTTGATTATATTGAAATATTTGATCTCTTTTATTATTAGGAACAATAGCTTCTTTACCACAAGCTGTATGTGTAATAGTAGGATATCCTTTAGTACTATCTTGAATACTAACATCTTGTCCTTGCCAAGCATTTTGATTATTATAAACTATATTAGTCAAACCTAATCCTAAATCAATGTAATTTTGCCAAATAAGACTATTATCAGGTGTCCATTCTTCATGAAAATAATATTTTAAAACACAAGCATCAGCATAATTAAATCTTGAAATTTCATTAGCAATATTATTTGTTTGAAGTCAGCTTGATTATCTTGAAAATAACTTCCTACAATTTCATTATATTTAGCATAATTAAGAGATTGACTATACCAAGGCCATGAATTACCTTGTACAGTAGTTTGAGATAGTGGATTATTCTACATAATATTTGTTTTATCTGTAGCAGGTAATGTTATTCTACATAATATTTGTTTTATCTGTAGCAGGAAATGGATCATTATCTGGTAATTCTAACATTACAGAGTTTGTTTCCGGTGGACGAAAAGAATTTTTTTTAAATGGAAATTGTGGATAAAAAACAACTTGTTATTGATATGATAGACTTGGGGTGTCCCTCCCTGAAGGATAGGATCCATCATAATTATGATAAATGTTTCGGCCATAAATATAAAAAATTCAATTCAATTTGTACTCTTTCGAACGTAAAATTTCTTAGAGATTGGCTTGGCGGCACCACCACCACCACCACAGATTTGGAATCGTAATTTTAATTTTTTAGTTTTAAAGCGGCTCCAGACGAGTGCACATCGATGTCTGTGTTTGTACACCCTTTCACAATGATATTAGCGGGACCGTCTAATTGCGGGAAAACTACTTTTGTAGAGAATTTTCTGTTAAATTTAAAACAGGTGTGCAGTGTGAATAAATTTGATAGAATTCTATGGTGTTTCAGCGAGAGAAATTCTATTCCCTCGCGATTATCAAGTCACGTCACACTACACAAAGGTGTACCGGACAATTTCGATTTTAAAATTAAGGCCGGACCTCAACTCATCGTGCTGGACGATTTAATGAACGAGGTCTATTCGAACAAAGTGAGCGAACTTTTTACCAAGGGTAGTCATCATAGAAACCTATCGGTTATTTTGATCACACAAAATCTTTTCCATCAGGGAAACAAGTCTCGTGACATCTCGCTAAACGCTAAATACATTGTGGTGTTTAAAAACCCACGCGATCAAACACAGATAAACTATCTAGCTAGACAAGTTTATCCGGATAATCCATCCGAAATACAAAGAATCTATAGGAAAGCGACCGAATCCCCTCACGGGTATTTACTCTTCGATCTGAGTCAGAACGCGGACGAACGCCTGCGCTTCAAAACGCACATATACGACACTATTTGTAAAGTGTTTGTCCCAACTAGACTACTAGATGAAACTAGTCAAGAAAAATAGACACTTACTGTCGGTGTTGAAAACGGCCAATCCTAAATTGCGTAAAGCTATTCTTAAAGTCGTCGACCCGGAGGTTATAACAACTCTCGGCGAATGTGCTCTAAACACATTAAACAATAACATTAAAATTAGTAAAAGAGATAAGCTGAAATTAATAAAGTATAAAAATTGTATGCGAAAATTGGCCAGCGGCGGTGTTTCGTTGAAGAGAAAAAGAAATATCGCCGTTCAATCGGGGGGATTCCTAAGCATCATACTACCCGCTATTCTTTCAGCTCTCGTAGGCGCATTGGTTAAATAATATGTCACAACTTAAACAGATGCTTCTCGTCCCACCAGAACTATTTCGCCGCGATGACAAGTCTTCCGACTTTGTACAGATGAAAAATATTCTTACTAGGAAATCTCGGAATAAAAATGACGATTATCAGAGATTGGCTAATTTTAGAAAGCACCAACAGAGATATTTAACAAACAGGGAGAGAGCTAAACAGCCCATAAAGATACCTATCGTGGGGCCTCGAGTATTGAAACGTAGACCGGTCGACCTTGCACTACGAAAAAGAAAACGACCTAGGAGACAGCGGCCGGTTCCACCACCACCACGTTTCCTTTCAGATGAGGTGACGTACGAAAGCACACCTGTTAGAGACTCGCCAGAGAAGGAGGGGTGGGTGGAAGGGGAATCATATTTTGTTCCTAGATCAGAGTCTGATGAAATCGAAACAGGTTCCTCCCACCTATTCGGTAACATAGCCGGGAAATATTTATCACCTTACGTCCACCGGAGAGTGTCTACTGACCCTGTATTTGGAATTAGAAAAGATGGGGATACTTTTAAAATAGGCAATTCGAGTTTCACCGTAGACGATAACGATATATACCTAGGCAACACACACTATAAGGGCACGCAAGGACTTTGGGAGTTGTTGACCAAAAGAAACGTAAATAAAGATATAATTACAGAGAGTGATTTAAAAAAATATAAAGACATACTAATTGCCACGAGCGCTCATCGACAAAACTTTGATCCCGATGCGAAAATAACGTCCAGTAGAGGTTTAAAATATAAAACAATCATTTCTAAACTGTTTCCGGCCAGACCGCGTTGGAACACGCTCAGATGACGGCCGCGTTAAAAAAAATATATTACAATCTCCCGCGCCCGTCGGCCCTCTCGAGCGCCAGCAATCTTAAAAAGTATAGTCGGTTGGATAAAATAAAAGTAGACGAATGGTTGACCGGGCAGGATGCGTACACTCTTCACCGTGGTTTAAGAAAAAGGTTCCCACGTAATCCGTACAGAGTGTCCAATATCGACGATGTGTGGGAGATTGATCTAGTAGATATGAGAGCTTTAAATAACGACAACCGGGGCGTCAACTATATTCTAAACATTATTGATGTATTTTCAAAGTACGCGTGGTCTATACCGCTTAAAACAAAATCGGGCGCAGACATCACGTTGGCTATAAAACAGATTTTTAAGGAAAGACGCCCCCTTTCGATTCAGTCAGACAAGGGTAGGTAATTTTTAAATTCTAAATTTAGAACCTTTTTGAAACAAGCGGGCGTTCATTTATATTATTTGCATAATCCAGATATAAAGGGGGCCGTCGTGGAACGTTTCAATCGCACGCTGAAAACTAAAATGTGGACATATTTCACCGCATTCAACACTAACAACTACATCGATGTGCTGGACAAGCTAGTTCAAAATTATAACCCTAGTGTTCATTCGACTATAGGAGGAATGGTTCCAGCTTCAGTCAAGCCTATTCACGTGCTTAAAATACTATTACGGCTCCGAAAGCAGTGGGCTAAAATTAAAATTGGGAACATTTTGTTCAAGGTAGGCGATCATGCGCGCATAATTTTGCTTCCTTTTTAACAGCCTCCTCGATTTCGTGATCCCAATCTTCTTTAGTGGATTCTACTGCTTCCAACTCGTTCTTTACAAGGAAACTCTCTTCGTCATTAAGATGCTCTTCTGCTTCTTCCAATGTTGTTACTCCGTCTTTAGCTGGATCGTGAAGATATTCATCCGCAAACTCTTCAAAATACCAATCGGATTTGTTTCTTTCTTTTTGTTTCTTCAAAGCCGACTCTTCATGCAAGAACTCCTAAGATACAAAGTCACAACAGGTTCTTTTAAACTGTGGACAGTAATTTGCATTTCTTCTTACGAAACAATTTTCTGCACAGATGTGGATATCTCGTTGTAACATTATTTGCATTGTTCCCGATGTCCTTCCAAAATAATTGTATTTGTAAATAACCGCTTTGTTCCAGGTTTATTTCTACTGCTTTTTATTTTATATATTCTTTAATTATTAACAAACAACCTGGGTCTGATATCTTATGTGGAAAGTCAAAGCATTCACATGTCGCTAAATCAGTTAAATAATTTGATACTTTATAAACACGTTCGTAATTACGTCTTGCAGAACTATCTACGACTAATGAACACGCCATGATGAAGATTATACATATATTGATTAATTCCTGCGTTTATATATATTATTTAATATGTACTTAACCGTTTTATAATATCTAATACAAACTATACTATTGATCTACTATCCAATTATTTATTTAATACTTACAAAATATGGTTATTCTATTTTATAAGTTTTGCGTAATATCATTATCAACTTTACATAACAGTCCCGCACATTTATCTTGTTTACATAACCTTGGGGAAATAGGGGGGAGGTTAACGGACTGGAAACTTCTTTTCAGCCGACAAGATGCAATGAAATGATAACTTGGTATAGTTAAATTCTGTTTTTATAGGCGGACAGCTCAATGTGTTTCCTGATTTCTACACACCTCCGTCAGATGTGGTTAACCTTTCATGTGTTTCCTGATTTCTACACACCTCCGTCAGATGTGGTTTACCTTTCAGAAGCAACCTGAATATCTAATTAGAAAGGTACACGCTCAGCCTAGCTCTTTATAATCGTGACTCGATGGCTAGCTGGTAGTGAGATGTAAGTTGAATACTTAATTAGAAAGATAGATCGTAGATGTTGTTCACCTTGAGAGCTAGAAATACAGGAATATACTTAAATACGCCGTGTATTTAAGCCATTAGAATTAGTAAAATGGAATCAGTTGAAGACTTGTGTTTAAACAGCCACCTTCAGTCATTTAAACGTAGCCATATTGAGCGTCAATCTAGAAATCTTTTTACAATTAGATCTTATTTCGATAGAGCGGACAAGAGAGGCCGTTGTGGTGGTTGTAAATGCGGCGAAGATAATTTTATATAGCTTATTGGTGATATAGCAATTTTGGAAGTATATTCTGATGGTGACCAAAGTGTTGAATTAGGCACAACTGATCTTTTCAATAATTAGACTTGTGTAATAGATGTTTTAGTAGAATCAACCATAGAACGTACGATTCATTATTGTAGTTCTGAATGCTTTTCTCACTTTAAAAAGTCATACGCCTGTGGGTCAAAACGTTATTGTAATGTTTTAAGTGACTGGTATCGAAAGCACTTAGAGTGCCTGCACAATTGGGAAGACACGGCATTAGACTTCGATCTACCCGTCGCTTCTGAGACGCATACGACCAACCTACAAGCTAGGCCGGCTGATCTGAGTGCAGATAAACCTACAGCAGAGTAAATCAAGGTAATTTATATATATTTTTTTAAAGTTTGTCTTATTATTTCTATACTATATTTGTTTGAATTTTTTCAAGGTATGGACAAGTTTATAAAGGACTTCAACTCAGCCAAGACCGACATTCAGTATATTTCTCTTCGAAGTTTAACGGAGAACATAAAACTACATATTATATCTTTTGACCAAAGAGATACTAAGTTTGGAAGAGGTATTTACGTAAAAGCCTATTTAAAAGATAACATCGTAGGTTTTTTCCTGCCTAAAAAGTTTTCCAAAATCTGCACAATAGATCAAATAGACCTTGTTAATAAATCAAAGTCTGTATTAATTTATGATGGAATTGGGGATGACAATTCTATCAAGCTTAGGATTGTACCGTCCGGTTAATAGTTTTAATCTTTGGTGATACTGGTTAAAAATTGAAATAAAAGTAACTCCTAAACACTATTTTTAACTATACTCTGTGTATACCTGCATAATTGTTTTATGTAATCAGTAAAACATACCTATGGCATTAGTCTTTAATTATACTATGTAACTAATATCCGTTCATAATTGTTTTATATATTCAATATAACAATTATATGAAATTATATGTGAAATATGTATATTTTTTATTATAATTAAATGTGAAAAATCTTGTATTTATTTTTTCATTTCTAGTAATATTTCCCTCTCATTTAAATTATATATTTGTAGTAAGAGCAATATAACTTTTTAGTGTAATGAATTATTAATGACGTCATATTTAATTAAACGTCCTGCTGTCATAATGCATTAACTGTACCTCGGAACTTAATATTATAATTCATTCAAATCTGATAAGGTGACGTCAAATACATCACTCCGAAATCACAATACTATCATCATGATGTCACTGTAACAAGACGTTATACTGTCACTATTATTTAAATATATCTAGCATAGCTACCCCCTCCAACCACAATTAATTATCTTATGACGTCACTGTACCTGGCCCTTAATATTATAATTCATTCAAATCTGATATATAATGTGACATCTAGATGAAATGCATTCCGGGACGTCACCATACACTCATACACACAGGATGACGTCAAATACGTCACTCCGAAATCACAATACTCCCTCGGCATGAAAATCGGACATATCTGCCCTCATACTACTTATATATATATCCTCTTATGTTCATAATTTTTTCCAAATTTGGATTTGAGATTTGAAGGTAAATTGGAGATTCGGATTCGTAGAATAGTGGAGTCAACCCAACTCTAGTTTAATCCAATTTCATTTAAAGCCACGTTCAAATCCACATAAAGTCATGTCATCATCCTAATTAAAAACTGTTTCCAGCCTGTTATGGTTAAATGCCTCCATCTTCCTCTATCTTTCCTCGTTCTATTCCCCCGCCACTTGCACACTTTCTTTTATCTGCTCCTCCCATATCTTTCTTGGTCTCATGCAAGGTTAGGTTTATTCAGGGATTAATATTACCATCAATCATGTGTAGTAAGTTTATGTTATTTAATGGTGCTCACTTATGTTGTGTGTTTCGTGCCATATGACACGCTAAATGAAAATATCCTTGCTCTAAGGTTCTACATCACTAAACGCTCAAGGTGGAATCTATGATGGACAAGTGAGATCATCAGCTACTTAATAACTTTCAAAAACACATTCATCAATGACTCGAGGTCAGCATTTATACTGCCGCTGGAAAAGTTATAGGCTACTTTGTTTATAAAACAACTAAGATCCTGTGTTGTATATTATTTTTGAGTATAAATTGATGCAAAAAATCTAATTAGAAAATGACTAGTAAACATAATTTATATGATATAGTTTAAAAAACTTAATACCAAAAACTTTAAGAAACACACTCCTATGAAAAGATAAACTACAATACAAGGAGGGCCTTAAAAATGTATGTATATGTTAAAAATGGGTCAAATCCTCTATTTATTAAATCTGAATCTTAAAATTTTATTTTGAATCCTTAAATATTTACAAAGGTACAATTATATTTAAAGTGAAAATATTTAAACGTGAACTTAAATAAAAAAGTTGTTTAAAGCAGGGTGTCATTGACAAATAATATATGTTGTCTGTAATGTTTAATACACCATAAAAAAAATCAAAGATAACACCTTTTTACTAGACATCTGAGAAGTAGGTTTGTTTAATTCGAATTGGAGCAAATATTATCTGTGTATTGAGAATAATTATTGAATCGAATAATATTATAGTTAAATATGTTAGAATTATTATGTTAAATAAAAAGAGTACACATATAAAAACATAAGATTAGTTTTGGACCCTTGTCATTTAACTTATAAGTAGAGGTATGCAAAAGGCGAGGTGATTTTTTGGTGAAAAGGGATGTTATTTTTCTCAAAAAGAGATGCTATTTTATGCTGAAGTTGGTATTATTATTTACACCAATACAAGTTGAAATTGGTAATCACTAAACAAAAATTAGATTTAGTGTCCAGAATATGGTAGCACCCATTTTTGATACATAACCATTTATTTACCAGCGTTAATCCACTGATGGATGCTGAGCACACCGTGACAATATTTTATTTTCATACAGTATATCACTGGCTCCATTTATGACTGAATTGGTGCTACCATATTTTGGACTTGTTTCAAAATGAGTCTTTTTTATTTCTTCGTGCCTATTTAATTGTAAAATAAACTATACTAGAGTTGCAATCATCAGGCATAAAGTGACTGCATTCCGGGCCATATAACAGACAAGTCTGATAATAGGGAATCCGACACATCTTATGTTTCCAGCCAAATCAAAAATGTCTGTTTAAAGCCAAATAAAAACAGTACTGCTATCTATGCCTCCCTTGCCACAGCTTCTGTTTCCAGCCAAATAAAAACAGTGTTGCCATCTACACCTCCCTTGACACAGCTTCTGATACCAGCCAAATCAAAACAGTGCTGCTATCTACACCTCCCTTGCCACAGCTTCTGATTCCAGCCAAATCAAAACAGTGCTGCTATCTAACACCTCCCTTGACTCAGCTTCTGTTTCCAGCCAAATCAAAACAGTACTGCCATCTACACTTCCCTTGACACAGCTTCTGTTACCAGCCAAATCAATACAATGCTGCTATCTAACGTCCAAGCATATGTGACTGCAATTGTACTTTAAAAAATGCCAATCGCATGAATAGCAGTTATGCTTTGCTGTCTACAATACAACATTTTTAAGGTGTTTGTGATCAATTATTTTTCATTAATTACTATTGTATATGCACTGGTTTATTTATTTTAAAACACACTTGTTAACACCAAGAACTGGGTCAGATGATCATTGCTAGTGTAGTTGTACAGTATTGTACATTACAAAAAATCTTTCAAAGTCACCATTTGTCCATGAGAACCAAATTTGTCTCCTCACATTGCCTAACAAATACTGGTTTTGACAAAGCAACTACCTGTAGGGATTTTATAATGTCCACTACAGTGTCTCCCATTTGTTTTCCTAACGCGTTGCTTCATTCTGCCATGGCCACTAAGGCTAATGAGACTTTTCACAAATGATGCTAAAATTTATAAGTTTGTGTGTAATTAATTAAATAAAAAAAAGTATTTTATAAATCCAAGGACAAATATTTTAAGGCATGATTTTGAAATTAAAAAATGCCCAAAACCAGTGATGTGCAGTCTCATATGAAAGTTTATCAAATAAGCTAGAAAACATTTTTCTCCCCAGCCTTCTAACTTATCTCTAACTTGAGTAATTATTTATTTTGTAATTGTGTCATCTAAAAATTTGGATTTCTTACTATCTCTGAGATTACACTAAGTGAGCCACATTAAAAAAAATCTAAAAGGTTCAAAAGTGTTAAAATATTGGATCACTTGACAGAGAATTACACTTAACTATTTCTTCCTAGTTTCATGTCTTTTTAAGCTAAATTCATGCTATTCATATAAAAAAAATTGGTGTTATTACAAATGCTGTGCATATCCCTACTTAAAAGTTATCATGTATAAATTAAGTTCTTCAATATGGGCACACAACATTAGTTCACCTTGTCAAAGTTAAGCGATTGTGGTGCTAATAAACTATTTAAATACTCATGTGTAGGCCATAACAGGTCTAGTATGCCGGTGGCCGAAACAAATAAAAATACTCGAGAAAACAAAGTGAAATTCTGAATTGTAAAAATTGTTGACAAACAGCTACGAATTGGGACTCTGAGGCTTGGAACACAACTGAAAGAGTGGATGTCCTGAACCTGAGCTCATTCTGCTTTGGATGGGAAATGACTGAAGAGAGAAGAAACAGAGTAGGCTTTGTAGTGAGAGAAGGGCTGCAGGCGGAGGTGGTATGGACGAATGATAGAATAATAAAGATGACATTAACTGACAGAGGAAAAAAGATGGAGGCGATACAAGTGTATGTCCCACAAGGGAGGTGTCCAATAGAAGAAAAATACATGTTCGAGGAAGACCTAGAAAAGCATATGGGAAACGAGTGTCAGGTAGTTATGGAGGATCTTGATGCAAACGTAGTAAAATAGAGAGGAGGGTTTGAGTAAGTGTTAAGGGAAGGAGAATGGGGAGAGAGAAACGAGGAGGTTAGAAGAATGTGGGAGCTATGTGCAAGAAATAAAGTGAAAGTGGCAAACAGCTAGTACAAGAAGGAAAGAGAAAGTCATATGACCACTAGATACTGTTGGAATGGGGAGCAAAAAAGTTGGTGATAGTCTACTTTCTCATTGCTGAAGAAATGAGAAAGCAGATCGTAAACATCAAGGTAATACCAAGTGTATCCTTAGATAGTGACCACAGGTTGTTGGTGGCAGATACAGAGGGATGTAGGAGAAAGGTAGTAAGACAAGAAAGAAAAAGAAAAGTGTGGAGGCTAAAAAATGAAGTGGAAAGAGAGACGTACCTAAGAAAGGAATGAGGAGAAGAGGACGAAAGGAGCGAAGAGAGTTGTATAGGAAGCCAGGAAGGATTGGATGCAAAAATGAATAGAATTGCTGGAACAGGACGTGGAAGTAAGTAAGAAGGTGTTATATAGCCAAGTAAGAAACGGGAGAAAAGATAAGATTTTAGAATTATGGCGGGGGAAGGAAAAACGTTAAAGACAGGAGAGGGGTAAAAAAACTATGGAAGTGATATTTTGAGAAGATGTTCAACCCGGAAGAGGAAAAGGATGAGAGTGAAATAGAATAGGAGGAAAGGGGTCCCACACAGAAAGAGGTGGAGGATGCATTAAAGAGGACGAAACAAGTAAAAACACCATATGTGAACGAACTGATGGTGGAAATGATAAGAGCAGCAGGTGAAGAAGTATTCAATAGCTATACAGGATGTTGAGAGTGGTTTGGAAGGATAACAAGGTACCAGAAGACTTGGAAAAGGGAGTTATAATACCCATTTTCAAGAAAGGAGACAGGAAGAGGTCAAATTATAGGGGGAAATAAAATGAAAGGGAGGCAGAGAGAGGAGCAGCATTGGTTTATGGAAAAGAGGTCTACATTAGACTTAATCTTTGCCATACGACAGCTAATGGAAAGAAGGTATGAATATGGGAAATACTTAATAATGGTATTTATAGATATGGAGAAGACATATGATAGTGTGGATAGAAATAAAGTTTGCAAAGTAATGGAGGACTTCAAAGTGAGAAGTTGTAATGAGATTGAAAAGCATGTATGAAGATAACAGGAGTTGTGTTAAGACTGAGAGTGGGAGAACGAAGCAGTTCCAAATCAAAAATGGAGTGAAGCAGGGTAGGTCATGGACAAAGTGGCAGGAAAACTTGGGGAAGAAAGAATGAAAGCCATGATGTTCGCTGATGACTGGATGGAATGGGGGCAGAAGGAAGAGTAATTACAGAAATAACTAAAACAATGGAATGAGACAGTGAAAGAGAGTGGAATGAAGTTTATCTTGGCAAAGATTGAAGTGATGGCAATAACAAGGAATAGGATAAGGCCTAGTGAAGCTATAAAGTTGGATGAAGTAGAGCCTAAGAAAATACAAAACGTAAAGTAACTTGGAAGTGTGATTGCGGTGAAAGGTAGAAGTAGGATGAAATAAGAAGAGTACATCAGGGAAAGTTGTTCTATAGGTGTAAGAGACCTGTTATGGAGAAGGGAAATGCCCTTGAAGTTTAAGGAAGTGTTGTACACGGCTTACTTTGTACCCATTGTCACATATGCAGCAGAAACATGGACATTGAATGTAAGCGAGATTAGGAAAGCAGAGGCCATGGTAATGAAGTTTGTGAAGAGCATGTTAGCTGTCACGAGGATAAACAAGATTAGGAATGTAAGTTTTTTTTGTAAAGATTGGGGGTACAATGAGTACATGAGATAGTAGAGGAAGCAAGACTTAGATGGTATGTGTATGTAATGAGGATGGAAAAATAGAGGATGCCAGAGAAAATGTTGGTAATGAAGTATGTAGAATAAGGACTGCAAGGTAGGCCAAAGAATAGATAGAAGGAGCAGATAACAGCGTTTGTTCAAGCGAGAGGAGAAGAATGAAAGAAATTAAAGGAAATTCAAGGAGGAAAAATGGTGGAAGGATAGAGGAAGATGGAGGCATTTTGCTATTCTGACCCGGCCACTGGCTAGAAACAGTTGTTAATTATGATGAATACATATCTTCAGTCCTGAAAGTTGACACTAAAAATGCGAACATTTATGTATTCCTCAACCTCACCTACTTTTCAACCCAAAACTGTACATAGATGGACTTTTAAACAAACCTTATCTTTAAATGTATTCATTCTGTAAGGAAAGGTACAGTAAATCTTAATTATATAATTTTTAGACTTGCACAATTGAACCAATGAAAATGTAATAATTTAATAGTATAAATATAATCATTTACCTCAATTTGCAGTCCTAATGAGCCCCAGTTCTTGATCAAAGATACACAGTATTCTCCTGGCAAAATGTGTGGATCATCCTCTAATATTAAATACTCGCACTGTGAGTAATCTACTGGCTGATCTTCCTGCACAGAAATATCTGAAACATACACATTAACCCCTGAACTACACCTTAACTCACGGTAGCTCTTGTCATTAGAATCCACTAACTGAAATTTACTATATATGAATACCTGGCCGCCTGTTTGGTGTTTTATCTCTGATTTGTTTTAATCGCATTGGTGTTTGTGTGGCTTAAGGCGTTAGACCTGCATTGTACAAAGTCACAGTTGATGGGTAAGTTGGGGCTCAAATCATGATGGTGCAGTAGTGATTTTCCAGGTGCGACTTAAACAGTTTTTTTTAAACTCACAATAAAGATTGATTTTTGAAACTTAATGATCCATTTCACTGTCAGCACACCATTTTTATTATCCATTGACTTTAATTCTTGTTTATAGTAAAATAAGGAAAATTTACTATGTATATCTGTTTGAAATAGTGTTACCTATAGTCTAAACTTTAAAGGCAAACAAAAAGTTTGTTTATTATTAAAGAAAATATTGAGAATAAAATTTTTTAAGATCATATTCAGACTTTGTTAATATCTTATTACTTTAAAGACTTGGATAATACATTTGAACATCAGTTTATAAACATTATCATTTTCTATTGATGTGTAATGTTATATACATTACTGTTTCCAGCGTGTGGCCTGGTTCACTTTTTTTATTCAAGCCATATATTTTCTACTACAAGCTGGCCAGGCCAGTTGTAGCGTCATATGCCATATAATTTAACTTAATACTAGGAAAGGCACAACATCCAGCCTAGGTCGTTAATTCCTCACTGTGAAAAGGTAAACCCACATTTCAGTAATGATAAATTTTTCGGCCATGCCCGGAATCAAACCTGGTACCCTTAGCTCAGTAGACAGACACACTACCGACTGAGCTAAGGTGTCAGATCTGTGTGTAATGTCAGTTTTTAAATTTTAATCCAAATGTATTTTTAAGCAAATGAATGTGAAAATGAAGCCGCTCTGTTGAAACACGTCCTTAACTCTTGTCAACATGTGATTGTTGAATTTGGGATCATTGTGATAAAACTTATCTTGAAGGATTTTTAAAATATAATGAATGATGTCATGATATCTGTACTTAAAAGATCTACAATTTATGAAGTGTTATTGTTATTTATTGGTTTTATATAAGAAACTAACTTCGGTGAACTCCAAACTTTTGTTTTTAAATTTGAACTGTATCTTTAAAAATTACCCACTCTCAAAGTTGTCATTATTTGTAAAATTTGGCCACAATCATATTATATTAACCCGCTTCGGTGGCTGCATGGTCTAACACAATACTCTCGCAGTAGACTAGATCATTGTGATAAAACTTGTCCTGAAGCACAATAAGGAAATCGAGGTTCGAATCTCGGTCGGGTGTATTGAGAGGGTAGGTGACCTGGCGGTCTAGGGGTAAGGTGTCAGACTTCTATGCTGGCGGCCGGGGTTCAATCCTCGGTTCCGGCATAGATTTATCTGATTACCAAACCCTTCCTTCACCTCTGACAAGACATCTTGTGAATGTGGGGAGTGCCAGGCCTCCACCGTGGTTCGGATTCCACGTTAAACTGTAGGTCCTCCATTCCATCTCACAATCACCCTACCATTACACATTAGCGTAAGTGCGTATAACCCGAACGGGTAGTAAGACGCAATGCTAATAATAATAATAATATTAATACTGAGAGGTTTTTTTATAAAATTGTTTTCCACTTTCCATGCAAATGTAGCTACAGTAGTCCCATGGCTTCTTTGGTGCTGACTAACAAGCTCACAGCTGACGGTTTTGAAAAGTTACCAGACCAAATTATGTATCCCTATGCCGAACCATATGATCTCCAAAAAACATGTGTTTTGCAGCTGTCACATCTGATAGTCAAAATTTAGTTATATACCTAAATGTTGATTGTCAGAAGTCAGCTGTGAGCTGTCAGTCAGCACCAAAGAAAACACGGGGATACTGTACACTTCATATAAATATACCTTTCCTAATCCCTAAAATCATTAGCATAATTAGTACATAAACGTATAACCCCAACAGGCGGTAAGATGTGCTAAAAAAATATATTATAGTATTATTTTTATCTCTTTAATTCGAATGTCATCACATTGAGTTTTGTCAAGCCAAAGTTTCATTTCGATACCTACTAAAGTAAAGTTTTAAGAATTTTGAGGAGTAATTGAGTGTCTTCTTATTATTTAATTATCAATACAACTCACTATTTCAAGTTTTCAATAACCCCTGTATAATGTTGGTCACTGCCCACAATATTATTTTAAAAATATACAAAATTAAAAAAAAACTAAATCACACGTTAAGGTAATAAAAGAATATGTATTTTGAAAAATCAGGACATCCCTGGGTCATTGTGCCATGAGCAATTTATTACTTACCATCACACTTCAAAGTTTCCTTGAGAATTGTGTCATGAACATTTGCCCCCGCTAAAATTGGCGGCTCCAAAGTCAAATCTGGAAACTCTGAAATAATGGGACAGGGAATATCTTCACAAGAAGCTAAATCACTTTTCCAGACTGCATCAGGAATTTCTGATTCAACACTGTAAAACTCTTCATTTATTTTAGTTTCAGGATTTAAAATTACTCTTACATCATCCTCTGTCGAAAACATTTCTCGTTGAAATGTAACATTTTCCGAGCGAATGCTATCTTCAATCTTATTTGAATAAGATATTTCACTATGGTTCTTGTATGCATTAGAATCTCTCAAAGTCGTTTTTGAACAAGTATTATACTGATTTAAATGTTTGCTAATTACATTATCAGAAACACAATTTTTTTTAATAGGCAAGAGTGTTTGATGGGAGTTGGAAATCTGATTGTTTGCATTGTTCTCATGTTCTAATATACAATCAGAAATTTTGTCATTCTCACAACTATACTGTTCAGAGTTTGTGACAGATTTCAAGATAGAATCAACAAAACTACATTTAGATAAAATATTTCGTTGGTTTGAAAATTCTTTGTTCAAATGGCTGTTATTTTGAGTGTATGCCACATATTTATTACTATCATCAGATTCACAAAAACTACAAACATTCTTTCTAAATTCTAGATCATTGTCAATTGTAAAATGTTCACAAGTATATGGTCGAGACTTTTTTTTCGCACCGTCCTTTGAATTGCTCTCATAGCTACCTAACATATTCTGGAGAAATACCTCAAAGTTTTGTGATATTTTGTGATCTGATTTAAGACTTTGATTACAGTCTGATTTGAAAACACTTAAACTATCCCTTTTAATCTGTAATTGATCACTAGCTAAACCTTTACAGGCGACATTCAAAGCATCAAAACAATTGGGTATTATGTCACATGTTTGTGCAGTGGAAAAGCTAGTTTTACTGTCTTTTAAAGTATGACTTAAATTTCCTATATTAGGGGTTTCATCAACATTTTGAAAACTTTTATCGGGGTCATTCATATTTAACGAACTTTGGTTAATATTATTTTTTGTATTTTCCATTTGACTGCATTTATTATTATCGATTAACAAATCATTATCGCTCTCATGAAGCACATTAACGCTAGAACTAGCATGAATATCCAAATTCCTATCATTCATGAAAAGGTTTTGAATAAGCTTTTCAGTGTTGGGCAACCGCTCACTGTCCCACATGCACTTTTTTGGTGTAGAGAGCAGGAGGTCATCACTTTCTTGGAAGATCTGGTTTGCGTCACAGAGGCCACCTGAATATGAAATATGTGTATCTGCATAAATTTCTAACCCTTCCCCCTTGACCAGCTCTTTTATATCTATCGTGTGTTCTTCTTCCTCTATTGTTCCCTGAGGATTTGATTTGTTTCTAGATTCACTAGAACTTGCTATAAAATATTTTGAAGGTGGGTTTTGACTGTATGAAATAGTTTTTCTGGTGTACGACTCTTCATGTTCTTCAATAATTTTAATCCGATCTTTGTCATTTTGAACTCTTATGGCAGAGTTATTTCTTGAAAGAAATCCATCTCCAAAATCGATACCACTGTCAATCTCTTCTGAATCTTCGTGTCCCCTCAGGGATGGGTGTTTTCTGTTTTTATTATTTCCATTATTGTCTGGTTGGATCAACAATTTAATATTGTCAAGGTTTTCCTGATGGAGAAGGTCCGTATAATTTGTTTCAGAAAAAGATAAAATTGTTTTCTCCTCCGCACTAATTGGCCCAAATTGGTAACATTTCAAGATAAGCTCCAACTCATCCGGTGCTTTGGGGCAATTGTATTGTTTTGGAGGGATAAAAGCTGCTGTTTTGGGTGGCTCTACCATAATAAGTTGAATCTGAGATTTACTTTTCTTTAACCTCGGCGGTGGCACAGGGGTATGCTCCATTATATTTCCTGCAACAAAACACAATCAAATATCTCATATATTATATAATATTCAACTTCCACTTTGATACAAAGTCAAATCATACACAAATTTGTGTTACTTCTTTAATTTGACAAATTATATTTTATCAAATAAATACAAGTGGCTACAATAAAGTACAATCTTTTACTGTTAAATATATTTGAAAAGTTGCCCCTGGACATGGAAATTGAATCTGTGCTTCAATGTTCTACCACTAAGCTATCCAGGAAATGTCCCGTGCTCACAGTCATTCTTCACTCACAGTTTAAGGCAGAGCCTGTAATGAACATGTGAATGTGTCAGCTCAGAGCTATCATTCTGAGCACAGGGCGATTCTTGGATTTTTTAATGGTGGATCATTGAACAAAGATCTCATATCCAAGTGTAATTTTTTAAATATTGAATCATGTACCCATATATGGCTGTATCCATTAATTTACACTCTCATGATTGTCAAGTAAAAAAATATAAGCCAAACTACTTTTTAGGCCTGTCTATGACAGGTTGATTTTAATACTAACCAATGTAACAAAACCTAACCTTCAATTGATAATTGCTTATAATGTTGATTTTTGTTTGTAAAAATGTATCTATCTGTCATAAGAGTGAATAAAGGGAGAGTGAACGAAGTTAATTTTATTTTTATTAAATGAATTATAAAATGTTGTACGAAAAGGACACATAAAGTTGACTATGGCTGAAAACATGCTTGTACAGATAGGTACAGTAGCCCCATGGCTTCTTTGGTGCTGACTGACAGCTTTGAAAAGTTACCAGACCAAATTATGTATCCCTACGCCAAACCATATGATCTGCAAAAACATGTGTTTAGCAATTGTCATTTTTGACGGTCAAAATGTAGGTATATACCTAAATTTTGACTGACATAAGTCAGCTGTGAGCTGTCAGCTAGCACCAAAGAAGCCATGGGGCTACTGTATCATCTATGTTCAAGGTTTGACCTTTTACCTTATTAATAGTAATGATTGATAACACTAGTTTAACTGGGAACTGCCTCAGTCTCAAAATAAAGGAGCTGCCAGGGTCTACAGACGCCAAATTGTTTGTCAGTAAGAAACATACATTCTCTTGAGATAAACCTGTTATAATTGTTGCATGGACCATAGCTTTTTATCCTACGTTGTCACTGCTAGGCAGTTACTTTACATAGGCCCTGTTTAGTATCTAAGTACCTGAGGATCATTACTATTAAAGTTGTGTGAGGTACAATTTTTCAAGCAACTCGAGTTCAATATTTGAAATATTCTCAAACCCAAATCAAAGTGTGAATATTTTCTTTTAGTTGTTTTATGCTTGAAAAAATATATTATGGTTATATAATTACTTTATGCACTAAAATTACTTGGCAAATATTTTATTCCACCATTGTTTGTAATATTTTGTTTCAATCCGACAAATCAAGTTATTTCACAGCTTACAATTCAATTACTTCAGATTTTTTCCATATTTATATTAGTTTGTAATTTACAAAACACTTCATAATGGCTATTATTGAACATAAATGGAGTATTTTAGCTGTCAATATTTTTATTGGCGAAGCTTCAAAGCCAGAATTTGTTTCGAAGCGGATGTTTGTTAGTTTGTTTCAAAGCCAAGTCAAAGTTTCAAAGCTTCGTACACCCATAACTAATATACTGCCTATTTTTAAGTTTAACGTGTGTGATGTTATTCCTGAGGCCATCCAACTATTTACAAACTACTGAATAAACTGTCTTATTACTGCCCATACTTAACAGTCTACTGAGTTCACACCAATTTAATAATAAACCTTTCTTTTTGAAATACTAAATATTTCATTTATTTGTGAAATTTCATCATTTTGTGGACATATAATGGCCATTTGAAATATCATTCGGGTTCAGCCTTCTTGAATTATTGAGCCGAGTGTCAATTCTCTCTGGCCTTTCTATGATATTTTATTCCAAGCGGTATTTTTTTCACATTTCCATCACTCAATTTCATTAGTCAATAACGGAAGCTACTGTCAATTTCCTGTACATTATTGTTTGCCTTGATGATTTTAAACTCCTGCCACAGTGCAGAGTATTTAATACTTGTCTGGATAAAGAATTCCCAATTTCTGTCTTATAGGATCATGTTTTGTACATTTCAGAAAGTCAAGTTTTTCCAATAAAAACATCATTATGATTATCGAGTTTAGTTGCAAAACCCTCTGTGAAAATATCTAATAACGTTCCTCACAGCTTATTAGGCGCATCTGATGGGCCAAATACACAAATGTAGGCAAAGCTATGCCAGGAAGGAATATTTTCAGTAAAACACCATAATCCTATCAATGCATCTTGCCACTCTTTCATTTTCAAGATTCCTTTTAGTTAGTGTTATCAACGTTAAGTTCATCAAACACCTACACATTACTAATATTACTTCTATTTAATCCATCATGATATGTGCATTCTTACAGTGGTCATTGTACTATTGGCAGTATAAATCTCTCCCGAAAAAAGGTGGCTGCATTATCTTATACCTTGCATTCTTAATCGGTCACACATATGTAGCTGACAGTTTCCACACATCCATCACAGACTTTGCCTTAAAATATGAGTTAAGAAAGACCCTGGTCATGGGACAACTGCTAAATAGCTCAGCGGTAAGAGTGTTGGTATACTAAACCAAAGGTTCCTGGTTTGATTCCTGTGTCTGGGTTTTGTTTTTCAATTTAAAGAATACACCTAACCAGTTTTGTAAAATCAAGATACATATTCCTTAAACTACAGTAAACTCCCGACTATCCACGGTGTGGATTATCCACTTTGCGGCTTAACTACAACATCGCTAACAACAGGTGATACTTTTTTTAAAATGGTTAGCGTTGATGGTGAATACCTACCGATTGTTGAACTCAATAAATCTCTTGGGAAGAGATGATGGCAAGAGAAGAAAAAAGTTTATGTAGGGGGGGGGGGGGGGGG
>CABFVX010000333.1:106589-151547 GCA_902151425.1 Timema shepardi
CAGGAGGAGGATACCTTTCGGGGTTGTGTCGGCTTAATTATATGGAACAGGAAGATGACATGCTCCTTTATGGCAAGCTGATGCTACAGAAAATAGGAAAATACCTAGCGGCATAGGGAAAAATAAAATCGGCTGCAATTAAAAGTGATGTATACTGTATATACTGAGCATACTGTAAATTGATTTAAAGGGTTTTGTTTTTATTATCTTAGTGCATAAAATATTATGATGTGTTCCTAGATGCAATCACAAAAGAGTACTAGTTTGACTTGAATATGCTACTATCTCTTGTTTTACTAAATACATGGATTATCCACGATTTTGGGTTATCCACAGCACTCACCCCTTCCATTACCGTGGATAATCGGGAGTTAACTGTACTTGAATAGCTCATCAAATAAACTTCCTATGTCAAGGGATGTTGAAAATTACCTCTAATTTCACTTCGAGAGTTAAAAAAACACACACCATACCCCAACTTTGTATCTATCTTAAAACAATCACTGTGTTAGTTCACAACACAGTTGTACACCTGTACATCACACAAAACAACTATAGCAACCAAATCGATGAAACATTTCATAATGGCCGGAAAGGTTTTTAAAATTTAAACAAATAATAAAAACGTGTTATGTTGAACGTCACACTTGTGTTTTCGAAGTAGTGGCGAGAAGAAGGAAATGAAGCAGTGTGTGGTAACAGGATTATTGATGGGCCGTCCGATTAACAGGATGAGAGACGACTTAGTCGCGAGAATATAAGACTTCTCTCCGTCCACATGACTAACAATGGGACCTTTAGACTTGCTTGTTTTTAAAGTGGGATAGAGTTTGACTATGCCGGGGTCAACCCACACCTGATGCATTTAAGATTCTCTACATGGGTTTTCTGTTATTTCTCCAGGGAGATAGTGCAATTCTCTCTTTACCATTAATATTGAATTTGTTAATTTTACTCATTCAAAAATACTTGTAAAAGAACAGTTGGACACTTGAATTGGACCCAAGAATACCAAGTTGACTTTCATAATGAATTATTATTACACTGTATTGTAAAAACTATGGGTGTATTGATGCGAAAACCGATTAATTGTTATCAGGCAATTATTAGTGCATCAGCAATTAATCATAATCATTGATTATTATTTCAATTAATTGTTTTTTTAAAGTAAAATTTAAAACAAATTTTTCTAGGTAGGAGCTTGATGATAGAAAAAAATCGCAAAAAAAACCAACCTTATATACACACTGCATAAGGTTGCAGGCTATGCAAATATTACATAATCAGATAAAGAAATATAAGTTCATACCATTGATAAAACTAACAATCTAGTTCCAACTTCGCCGGCTATGCATAACATTTTTTTTATGCACACAATCTTTTTGTATTAATTACATTAACTGTTATTATTTTATAAAGCTTATTTCCAAATAGTTATTAATAAATAATCAATATTAATCGGTGTAAATTATCATAGCATGAACAATTATTTTAAACAATCGGTAATCGGTTTTACTGAATCAGTACACCCCTAGTAAAAACTATATGTTAAAACATACCATAATTACTACGTTCATTTATCTATATTAATAAAAATGAAAGCTACCAGTTTGTCTGTCATGAGCATTGTATGATATATAGCACACACAGAGGCCTGGAATTTTGAAATTAGTACTAACGTGTGCATCTCGAAATCAGAATTTTAAAATTTGGATTAGATTTTTTCAAATTAATTTAAAATTTTCATAAACATTCAACATTTTAATTTTATGGTGGTGTACTGCTTTTATAAATTTAAACATTTTTGGAGCTTAAGGCTCTGTTTACCATGATTGAATTATTTGGTTTGTTTTTTTGTGAGAAAACACTGTGCTTTCTGAAATCAACAGTTCATAACTATATAAAAAAAACATTGTTAAGAGACCTTCCACAATATTTACATTGTTACATAAAAATGTTTTAGGCATTAACTATAGGTTCCTTGGCAGAAAAACTCCAAAATAAAAACGCTAAAGTGGTTGATATAACCATAAAAATAAAGTGGGAGGTTTCCAAAATTATTTCTTCTACAAATATGATCTGAAAATTTCAGAAATCACAGGAATTTTCTAAAAAAACACAAATACAATATAAATGTTGAAAATTAAAATCAAAAACGTTAGGCACATTTTTAAAATGTGTGTGTTACTGTTTTAGCAACTTATCAAACTATGAATTACTTCTTAAATTGTGGACACTCTTAACCCAGTTAAGAAAAAACATAAGGTTATAGTTTTGATTTGTTTATTAGTCATTAACAGCATTTCAAATACTTTGTACTAATTTAAAAATAAAGTTGTTTTAATAAGTTAAAAAGTTATCTATTTGTAATTATTTACCTGTTTTGTGTTGTCACCTTCTTCTATCTGTTACCTCTGTTGCTATTCGAGAAACGATGAAAATAGTTGTCACTATAGGCATTAAGACTCGCATTGCACTTAGTCATTGTTGACAGAGAGCTCAAGATTTAAACTCAAGTCGGGTGCATTAATGATGGGTTTCCTGTGGTAATATGTTGTACAGGGTTCCTACGGGTCCTAGAAAACATGGAATTTTAAAATATCTCTTCCAGGCCTGGATATGTAATAGAATTTCTCATTTTTTCCTGGAATTTTTTTGGTTGCCCTGGAAATAACTTTGTCAATTTAAAAAAAATACATAATCACCTCGTTCTCTTATGGGATAGACAATAAACTGTGAATATAGCTAAAAAAACAACTCCATACTTAATCCCCCTCACTAACTTTCTCCACACTTCCCTATCATTGCATACTTACTTCGCTTCAACAACATTCATACACCAAATCATACATGCTCTTTTATTCTTAAAACTCTTAATGTGTCTCATTTTTACACATTCGTCTACAACATTTAGCCACATTTTATGTGGCTAACCCCTTTTAATCCACACACTCTACCTTCATATTTGCTTCTTCATTCAATCCACACTCATCCTTTGAACATGTCCAAACCAACGTAAGATGCTTCTTTTTCATTGTCTTATTGGATTTCCTTTCAAAATGCACTCCTTCAGCACCCACTCATTATTGACTGTCCATAAACGTTTTTCCACCCATATTTCTTAGATATCTCACACCATTCTGGAATACTCAATCTGACATGTTTAAACACATAGGTGTCATAATATGTGTCTGTGTCGAAACATGTCAGATTGAGTATTCCAGTGTCTTTTTAATGCTGGCAATACATAAAGGAGTAGCGGGTAAGAAATAATAGATAAGACTTAGAATACTACAAAAATTTTCCACATCAATTAAAATTTTTATACTTGTCAACTCTAATACCTATTTATACTTTAAACATTGTTTAGTTAAATATTGCATATCTTAAAGTAGTATATTAATACTCAATTAATCATAATCTATTTGCAGATGTTAACATTTTAACCCAAATTTTTATAATCCGAATTCTGAACTTAAATGATCTTAAACATTGTATTTTCTAACCTATTTTGTTATTTATAAGGTTTAAAACATTTTTAACGTTTTTCATGTATTTTAGACTTATCATCACCTGATATACTGCCAAATTGATGATGAATTATTTATTAAATATGTAATGTTCACTATTTGACAATATCTTATTACCATAAGTTAACCTAACTATACACTTTGATCTGCAATTTTATTTTATTACACTTAACAAAATTTATCAATCAACTCTTTCTATATATTTTTGAGCAATATATCTAAGTCTTAAATTATAAATCAGGTTATGTTCTGGTGTCAATTTTCAATTTAAAGCATATACTTATAATGACATCACTCTAAAATTAACTTCTTATTTTAAATGAATATTTCTTTGTGCTTGTACTCTGAAAACTCACTTGGACGAGAAGCTGGATAGCTCATTTGGTAAAGTCAAAAGACCAAGGTTCAAATCCTTCTCAGTGTGTTATTTCTCTAGAAGCTCAAGTTTGTTTACGTGATTTATTTTCAAATTATAATGTTACCATTTTTAATACCAAGCATATTGTGCTAGTCAATCTTAGAAAATGTGGTAAAAATAAAAGGTTTACTTTTCTATGTGAATTTCTAAGTTTTTATAGAAAGTAAAACTAGTAACTAAATGTTAATTATTTTGTTATAATGTTTTCTGTTAAATGATAAATTGATGCTCTGGGGTTTGGCTAAATTTTTCCTATAATTATTTTGGGCCATAAAAAAAAGCATAAAATCTTTAAAACAAATTCCAAGTTTTGAATGATTTTTTTAAATCTTAAATTTCGTATTTTCTTGTATATTCTTAGGAAGAAGTAGTCATGGGATCTGCAACTGTCACTATTAAATGATAAGTATCAATACTGTACAGGCAGTCCCCATTATACGCGGTTTAAAAGAATTGGGAAAGGTCCTTGAAAGGTTTTGTATTTGAGCCGAGTTGTGCCAAAGTGGTGATTGTTTGGAGTATACAGAGTATGTAATAACATGATGTGCTGTTAGTCGTCTTGCTCTCTCAAGGTGAGTGCTCCCATGCTCTGTCATTGGCTGGGTTTGTCTATTTTTACAACTTAGTCACCTCGAGCTATCGATCGTTGTAAGTAGCTTAGCGCTGTTTTCATACATACCTAGTCTAGCAAGTGTATTTCCTGTTAGCATTTTATTGAGTGGTGTGACATTTCGTTTAGTGTTGTCGAGTTATTTAAAATGTCGCAAAAACGCAAGGAACATTCAAGTGCAAATACTAAAAAACGTGTGAGAAATAATTATCTTTCATTGGAGATTAAACTGGAAGTTTTCAAACGTATCCATAAAGGCGAACTTGTCGATATTCAGCGAGTAATGGGTCTTCAGGAGTCGTCGATAAGAACGATCCAATCGAACGCAGACGCAATTCGTAAAAGTGTTGAATCTTGTACCAGTGATGGGTCGAACCAACTCGTTGGCGCGAGCTAGATCACATAAGCTCGCTCACGCAAAAGTCATTGATGAGTCATATCGTTCACCGCATGGCTGGCTCACTCCCAATCCCTTCACCCCTTCCCCTCCTTAACTTGTTGAGCGAGCGCTAACTAGTTCTCATAATTCCCATTCCGAGCGTGCAAATCTGTCCCCTTTCAACTTATGAAAGAATTAGGATATGTGTAATTTATCCGAAGCTTATTGCGTTTGATTCTTTAATTTTATTACTTATAATAATTAACCTTAGCGTATAGCCTTTAGTGTCTAATTCACAGAATGTCTATTGATGTTAAGAAAAATAGTTTAATATTGTAGGCAGTGCTGCGATCTAGTAACGATAGAAAGCATCTATAGTTGATTTTTTCGTAGTCGCGAACGAATAACGACAGAAGAGTTATGAACTTATCCCTTTTCTATGGTTATGAATGACAAACACTCCTGACTCATTCCAGAACGAATGAAAGAGAGCGAAAAGAGTCGTGAGTGACAAAAAACTTCTGACTAATGGCGGCGTGAACGACTCGCCCGCGAAGTGAGAGTTGTTCGTTTACAGCTCTCGTTTAAGAGTCGTTCAATTTGAATGACTCGCTCATGAGAAACCCATCACTATCTTGTACGAATTTAAGTGTCACAAAAGTAGCTACATCGGGATCAAATGCAATGGAAAAAATGGAAAAGCTTTTGTATACCTGGATTGAACACCACAACCAGTGGAACGCGCCTATTTGTATGGCAATCATTCAAGAAAGAGCTAAAAGTCTCTATGCTAGTAATGGTTCAATCGTGAGCGAGTCATTCAAATTGAACGACTCTTGAACGAGAGCTGTGAATGGACTACTCGCTTCGCGAGCAAGTCCTTCACACCACCATTACACACAACATTAGAAAGAATCAGGAGTGTTTGTCATTCTCGACTCTTCTGTCGTTTTTCGTTTGTTACTACGAAAAAAATCAACTATAAATGCTTACTATCATTACTAGACAGCAGCACTGCCTACAATATTAAACTATTTTTCTTAACATCAATAGACATAATTATGTGAATTAGACACTAAAGGCTATATGCTAAGGTTAATTATTATAAGTAATATGCGTAAGTAATGAAATTAAAGAATCGAACGCAATAGGCTTCGGATAAATTACATATAAATCTTAACTTGTTCATAAGTTGAAAGTGAAGGGACCGATTTGCACGCTTGGAATGGGAATTATGAGACCTATTTAGCGCTCGCTCATCAAGTTATAGAGAGGAAGGGGTGAAGGGATTGGGAGTGAGCCAGCCATGCAGGGACCAATACGACTCATATGAATTACTCTTTTGAGTGAGCGAGCTTATGTGAGCTGGCTCGCGCCAACGAGCTGGTTCGACCCATGACTACTTATGCAGAATTAACAGAAGATAATGAAAATCCACCAATATTTAACGCTAGTAGAGGTTGGTTCAACAGTTTTAAGGCTCTGTAATGAAAAAAAACCCAACTTTTTACAGTGTGAGATAAATGTATATTATTATATATATTTTATATATAATTTTTACTTTGTCTAGTATCCAGTGTCTTCTGACATCTTATGCTGTAACAACAATAGTTAACATCAAGATGTTTAAAGATTGTATTTTTGTTGGGCGCCCCCCCTAGTATCTAGGAGAAAAATAATAATAAAAAAGAAAAAAAACATTTACCTCGGCTAATTCAGTCAGCGGCATTATGACTCTCAATACTCGAGACCACTGGGTAAACTTAAAACTAAAACATGAACAATTTAGATAAAAATTGATTGTTGAAGTAAAATGTAATTTAGGCTACAATAAATGGATAAAATAACAATTGTTGGCACTTTTGTGGATTTATTGTTGTTTTCCTTTTTACCACATCCCAATCCTACCTATGGAATTCCGGATAGTTATAATTCTAATTTAACAAAGTATAGAACAGTATTGTTGAAATATATATATATATAAAATAAAAAAATTAATAATTAGATATAAAAATGAAATGTTAATTAATTCTCTGCATTAGTCTGTCTTTCTGAAAGTTCGTAAATGAATTCTGATTTGTATAGGAGAAAAAATAATCAAATTTAAAGTTGAAAAGTTGGTTTGACCTCACCCATGAATAATTAGTCCATATTGAAACACCATCTTCATAAATTTATTTCACTTTAGTAATTCAAATTCTTCCACAATTTAAACGAAAATAAATAGTCTAGTTCTTGCGCACACACTTAGCTTTCCATTTTTGCTACTTGTACTTTAATTCACTTTAAAATAATTTGAATTAGGAGCTCTACAGATTTGGCTCCATGTTGGACCAACACCGAGGAAGAAGAAGACCTCGTCCCCTATCGAAAATCTTCCAATAATCAAATTTAAAATTGTTCTATTCATACTTCCAAGTCCAAAGAGAAAACTAATATATAAAAAAAACAAAAGATAAAATGCTGGCTATGGACTAGGGATAAAATAAAATAAAATGCAGGTTTAATATAAATATTGAAATATAACCCAATGAAGGTGAACAAAGTTTTATAAAGAATTAAATGTTTATTTCCTTCTGTCAAAATTAAAAATCACGCTCGTTTTTGAGTTATTTACATCCAGAGATTATTAGAGATTGTTGACGACCATGTTAAAGGTCTTCCGTAGAATAACCTAGATATAATGAGTACTCGCGGTATGCCATTGTGGGGGTATAACGTCAGAGTCTACAATGTAATCTTATGAAGAAAGTGGAATTTTAAAAACTAATCAAGTCCATTTGTACTATTAAATAAATTATAAATCAGCCATTTATGAAATCAGAATAGCTTTAACATCACAAAAATAAAGAGGAAAGTTTGGTAAAATTGTACAACTCTTAGTAATTTCTAATAAAAAACGTAAGCTTTGGCGGGAATTCAAATTTAAGAGACCTTAAAAACTAACGTTTAGGCAATATAAAGTGACAATTTATATTACCTAAACATTAGCTATTATTAAATATATTATTACAGAATTAATTAATATATAAATTATATATATATATATATTGTATATATAATATATATATATTTATAATAAATATTTTTATGATATAATTGTAATCATATTATATAATTTTTTATGATAAAATTATATATATTATAATATAGTTATTATATAATTTTTAATAACATTCATAGCTTTTGTTTTTTATTCAAAAATTATTAAAAATAAGCACACTTGAAACATTATGAAAAAAAATCTGCTTCGGTGGCCGCATGGTCTCAGGCATCACTCTCGCTATAAACTAGAATGTCGATGACAGGAAGATTTGGGTTGAGTTAGAATCCCAGTTGGGTGTATAGAGGGTGGTTTTTCACTCTCTCTCCACTCAAATGCGGGTACACTTACTCATTTCATTTTTCCTCGTCCTTAACTCATTACCCTAATTAGTATATATGTGCATAACCTTAACAGGTGGCAAGATGTGGTGCTAAATATATATATAAATATATATATAAATTCATATCGATATAATATTAATAGCACCTAAATTTAAAAATGAACAAGTTTATTTATTTTGTTGCGAAATATTTTGATAACCAGTTAGAATTTGATGAAGCATCAAAGAAAAATAGCTCATAAAAAATTAAAAGATAAATATAAAATAACACATGAATAAATAAATAAAATTAAGTTGCAGACCAATATTATCATAATGTTAAGCTATGAAGTAAACAAAACAAAAGCCAGTACACCTTCAAAATGGCGGTCAAACTTCTTTTTTCTCGCTTGCTGGTTTGGATATTACAACCGCCATAAGACGGAACGGCTAGCGAGTACTCTTCTAGGAACGCAGAAACGCATCGAGGTTACTCTAGTCTTCCGTAGAAATATGTGAGACGAATGAAAACATCAAGGTTGTGTTTCTTCCCCCTAGCACTACGTCCTTATTGCAGCCTTTGGACCAAGGCGTAATTTCAGCGTTCAAAGCCAACTACCTTAAGAAGACACTATCACAATTCATGAATTCATGTGATGCAAATTACCAGATTTCAATTAAGGATTTCTGGAAACAATTCAACATCAAGATGGCTATTGAAATCATAGATAAATGTTGGAAAGGACTGACACTTCACTATATGAACGATGTGGAGAAATTTACGGAATCTCTCAAACGACCAAAGAAATAGTGAACTCGATTCATCAAGTTGGATTCACTGACGTTGACGAGGAAGATGTTTCTACACTTCTACAGACACAAGAAGAAGATGATCTGAGCAACGAGGACCTTCTGTCCATGGAAGATGAAAATCATGTCCAAATGATCAATAATGCCTTAAGCCACTTTGAAAACAATGATCCTGATGAAACAAGTGGAAATGTCAAAAGAGAAGTTGAACATGTTATAAAGTTATACCGTGAACTATTTAACTTGAAGTTAAAATTCTCACCTCAACTGTCCATAGAATTTATTTTTTTCCCAAAACATTGTTGTGTCAAATGAACTGGAAACAAGCTCTTCTGAGTCTACAGAAAATGTTGGCCACGAGTAATAATATTAAAATGGAAAAAACTACTGTACGTACAGTACTCTATATTTTATTTTTATAACTTCTTATGTACTTTTTTTTAACATAATAACCTCATTTGTACAGTACTGATTTGGTTGTGTATTTCGTCAATAAAATTAATCTGAATAACAAAACCGCTTGTTTTAATTACTAAAATCCTTTTTAACATATACAGTACTGTAAGCCTACTTGATCAATATCAATACACACCAAGCTGTATAACGTTCTATTCGCCACTATCACGCTAGGATATAAATAGTCCCTGTTATACGCGATTTCGCTTTACCTGGCACTTTGCCGGAACGCATCAACCACTTATAATGGGGACTACCTCTAAACCCTAGATTTTATGGACTAATTGAGAGGAAAAACCATTCAGAAAAATACAAGGAACGAATACTTGTTTGTGTTAGTAAAGCATTTTTATTGTAACAAAGTTGGGCTAGAAAACTTAAACTTAGCAGGATGTTAGAGGGATTGCTTCATATAACCAGAAAAATCTAAAAATGGGGCACTGCTAACTTAGAGTCTAGTAAAAGCCTACTAGGGCAGGTAGATAATTGAAATTTGGTAGGCAGGTAGATAGAGGTACCACTCCAAATAATCAAAATGTTTTAAAATTTGAGATTTCAAAGTTGGTATTTGATCATCCTTTTTTTTTTTTGGCCTTGGATTACTCCTTCTTTCTCCGATACCATGCCTTGTCTGGCGGGATGTGTGGCTCATATGTTGTGAGTAGTGCTAGATATCAGCACATTTTTTTATTACTAGTATTGAAAGACCCTTACCCCGAGTGGTTGTGTTGTGTGTAGGGTCTTGACCCGAGTTATGTTATGTTTATGAATGTATGACCGGAGCTTTGTAGCCCAATGCAGTGCTGTCAAACCTGATATGATAATAGCTCATCCATGTGCAGCTTCAAGTTTCAGATTAATGTATTTCAAAGTGCAGCTGTTGGTGGTAAGGTGCCTCGTATCCAACATAACAACTCAACACATGATCTTTTAGCAAATAAAATTGTGTTATAATTAAAAAAAAACAGCTGAAGAGATACAAAGGAAATAAAAATGCAAACGATTTAGACTTATGGTTATCTAAATTTGTTGGGGCCTTGTGGTCAGAGTTCCTGGGTTCGATTCCCGGCACCCCCAGAATTTTTCTATGAAACAGTGGGTCCTGTAACGGGTTCAAACTCATCCTTATGAGGACAAATGAAAAGCTGCTGGAATAATGAAGTAGCGGCTCTAGTCTAGAAAACAGACTCAAGACCAAAGGGCTCATTGTACTGACCTCATGATGTCCTTTGTCTGCAAATGTTGGCATTATCATCGCTAACGAAGGCAGCCACTCGGTTGTTAAAGCTTGCTTGTTGAATCTTGCCAGGGAGGTTTTTTTTTCATATCTTAGTTCAAAGGTTCACCTTAGTTCAGTCGGTAGCATGTCTGCCCACTGAGCTAAGGGACCCGGGCTCAATTCACGGCATGGCCAAAAATTATGAAAATATGGGTTTACCCTTTTATATTGATAAATTAACAACTGGGGACTGGATGTTGTACCTATCCTAGTCTTAAGATAGATTATAAGGCATATGAAGCTACGACAGGCTTAGCCAGCCGATAGGGGAAACATATTATATGGCTTGAATAAAAAACTAACCCATGCTACAAGCTGGAAACAGTAATGGATGGATGTTTCAAAGATTACCCTATAACTTCAACAGGTTCATTCGCTTTAACTTTTTATTATTAATGTCTCAAAAAACATATTTTGTTGGCAACCGTTTCTTACTCACAGCTCGATTGTGTTTCATAAAGATAGACTGCAAATCTCAATGATAATGGGAAAGGAAGGGTGAAAAAACGAATTTCTGAGTCAACTTTGTAAAACACTTCGTTTATTTTAATTTTAGGATTTAAAATATCTTCTACATTACACTCTGACAAAACTTGTCTCCTTTGAAATGTTGAATTATTTTGAGTAACTACCTTCAGTCTCATTTGAGTTATCACACTTTTTACTTTGATTATTTCGTGAAAAAGAATATGGTTCAGTCATTTTTGACAAGGTATTACTATTTTTATTTAAAAGTTTCTCAGTTTCATTGCTAAACAAACAATTTTTGTTAACAAAGAAATGTGTGATATGAGATTTCATAACCTGATTTGTGGAGGACTGTAATCTCAAGTTTTTTTAATTCCAATTTAAACTAGACGAGCTTTTCAGAAAGCTCCGTATTATCAATCCTAGTCGAGTTGAGCTTGAAAGCAATAAACACATACTTTTAAAACTTAACTGTTTAAACAATAATTAAATGATTACCAAGATAAAAAAAAAGTTTAAAACGGAAATAGAATTAGTATTTTTAGAATAAAAATAATAAATGCTAGCTGCACATTTCACAAACAACGTCAACACAAGTAGAGATAATAGAATACAATGAGTCATTCATCAGCAGATACATGATACACCAAAGAAATAGCCTTACACAGCATGGCCCAAGTTTGCCAAGGCTATAAAGCTGTTTAATTTGAAACTAGGCTTCTATTACAGGCTTGGGGTTGAGTACAAAATTTTACATACAGACTCCTACTGATTAGTTTGATTTATATCAGCCGACTCTAAATTAAATATCTTTATTATTATCTAAACGATCAGGATGATAAGATAGCATGTTGTATACAAAATTACTTTGGAGAACCTCCTTGAGGTATTTGATGCGTACATATGAGTATTATCATTACTATACGTGCAAAGACTAAAAATTCCCTACACATTTCTAAATTGCCTTTAACTTAAAATATGTTTTGTGATTTTAAAAGCACTCCTGTTGCAGTCATTTTTGTTATGAAACTGATAACTAACAAATCCTCTATAACTACTTACAGTCAAAGCTTCAAAATTATTAGGTATATTAGACAAGAGTTCACATTTCTTTACAGGGACAACGTTAACAATACCATCTCTTAAGGAATACGTTTAGTTATCTATATCTGCAGGCTCATTAACATTTTGCAGACTACTATCTGGACTATTCAAAATAGATTACTTTTTTTATACATCAGTATTTTAGGAAATATATATATATAAAGGGAAGTTTTTGTTTACACCTATTTGAAGACACATATTACTATCGATTAACAAATCACTACTTTCTCATAAAACACATTAGCACTAGGAATAGCAGAAATGTTTTGTAACTAATTAAAATCTTTTTCATAAGGATACCTCCATTGCTCATGCGTTTGGAAATGTTATTAAAGAGGTTTGGATCAGTTTTTCAGCGTCAGTCAAAAGTTAAACGCCACACACAAACTTGGCCAATTTTAAGTGTTTGGGGTTATCACTTGCTTGGAAGACTTGGTTCATATTACATAGGCCACCCGATTATGAATAATGGTTATCTACGACAACTCCCAACAGTTTCCCTTTTGCCAGATTTTCGAGAATGGTTGTTTATATTCCTCATAATCAATAATTCCCTGAGGTTTCATTTATTTTTTTCCAGAGTCGCTAGGAATTGATGTAAAATTTTAAGATGTTTTGTATTGACAGTTTGGAGTTGTGTTATCCTTAATGCCTGACTTTTACTTTCTACAGTAAATTTGTTTCAATCTTCATGGCTTTGTACTCTTGTAAAGAGTTATTTTTTAAAGAAACAGCATACCTTAAAATCCCACCATCGTCAATATCTTCTGTATCGTCAAGTATCCACAAGGACAGGTCATTTTTAGTCATATTATCTACATTATTGTCTAGTTGTGTCAAGAGTTTGGTATTGTCTAAGAGTTCCTGCCAGGGTAGGTTCATATAATTTGTTTCAGATAAGATATACATTTTTTTCCCCCCTTTTCGTTAACCAAACCTTCTTGCTAACATTTTATCACATGTTTAAATTATGTTTATTTTTTGCCGAGTTGAGTGAGACTTGGTTGGATGGCTATACCATATAGAGTTGTCACTTTTGGTGTACATTTCTTAAACCTCTGTAGTGACGCAGAAGTATGTGCCAAATCGTTTCCTGAAACAAAGTGAACAAAAAAATACTAGATCAATCACCTAAACATATTTAGTTCTTCTCTATTTTATAAAGAGAACTATGAAATTAAAAAGGACGCTGAATTTTTAGTTTTTTTTCTATACTATTTGAATAAATAGTTTTATGTACCAAATTATAAGATTCAAGCAAATTTGAAAGTACTTGTTTAAGAAGTGTGTGTCAATCATCTTAAGTCAAAAACCCGAAGGTTGGTTTGATGTGATATCTCTTCATCTCGAGCTGGACACCCACCCAGCCCTTTTACTGGTTAGTACTGCCTGCACCATCTAGTAGAAATCCCATTTACTACGAAAGTTAAGAAAGTGTGGTTGTTCCCCGATGATTTAAACACTGTATTTCTATGAGCGAGCATTAAAGGGCCTACTAATTTTGCCAGAAAGGTAATTTTACAAACCTTCCATAGTTCTTTTACATGACACAATTGGCATGGGAGCGACGGTTTTACTTCCCCCCCCCAAATAAATTGTACTGACCTCGGCCACAAACATCGGGTCCTGGGGCGAGCGCTTTACCCCAAGGCCTCTGAGGTCGACTGTGCCTCAATAAAGGGGATGAAATAACCATAGTAATTAATGGCCATTTTACAAAGAGCTTTTAATTTATTTTGATAATAAATAATTCATAAATGAAAGAAGGTACAGAAAAGAGGGATAGTAACAAATTAAAGATACAAACTAAAAAAAATATTTTGTAATGAAAAGAGGAACCCAGTTAACATTTTACACTGATGCCACTGGAAAAAGAGGCAATAGCTACCTCTCAAAGAAAAAAATAACTACCGGTTAATAATTCAATCTAGATTTTTCTCTAAAATAATTATTTATGTCAACACAACTCCTATATGAGGCAGTTGTCTGCACATTTCACACTGAGTATTTCTGATCATCCTAAACTAACCCATTCCCTGGCACGGACGTTGAACGTCTTTATTTGACCAAATGTTCCTTGGCGCGGGTGTAAATTGAGGTTTCATTGTAATAAGTTATTGAAGCTGATAGATGGAGCTACCAGTTCAATGCTATATTATGACCATGTATAAAGTAATAAAATGATAAATAGGCGAGAAGCAAAAATATTTGTCGGCTAAGAGTATACGAATAGAAAAATGGCTGCTGGGCCTATTTAGATTCGCTATACTATACACACGCCAGGGAATGGGTTAATATGATTAAAGAAAATGAATCACAAATAAAAGTAAAACTACATGGAAATAAAGGGTCTACTACTTCTCGAAGAATATTTTATCTGGCATATAAATATTGAAGTGTATGTAATTATGTGTTGATGTTTTCACTTTTATTTGTGCTCCATTTGCAACAATTATATTTTATTTATCTAAAAAAGTTTAATGCACTATATTTCATAAATATCTTTCAAGTTTCGAAATTCCCTATCATTTCCAGTTTTTCAAGAATATATATATATATATATATTTTTTTTTTTTATTCCCTAGCATTTTATATGAAAATCAATAAAGACAGATGTGTCAGTATACTTTCCTAAAATTGCATGACTTGAAAGATAAAAATAATAGCTCCCACTGGGTTTACTTTGTATTTAGAAAATAAATGGAAATTTCTGAAAACTCCAGGATCTTTTTAAAATTTCCCCTTCTTCATGGTTTTTCCAAGTTTTACAGGCATTTATCAAACCTGTATATGCTAAAATAATAACAGGGAATTTAGTTACATTTATCAAAGAAGTATCAAACTATAAAACTTGTTTTTGAATGGACAACTCACTTTAATTTGAGAACCTAGTTAATGTTCGAAAACAAGGTACTTAGGAATATATTTGGTCGAAAAAGGGATGAGGCTAATGGGGTGTGGAGGAGGTTACATAATGATGAGTTACACACCTTGTATTCATCACAAGACAATGTTAGGATAATCAAGTCTTGTAGATTATGGTGTTTAGGACATGCAGAGAGAATGGGAGGATCTAGAACCGTGTTTAGGGTATTGATTGGAAAACCAATGGGAATACCTAGACGCAGATCGAAAGATAACCTAAAAGATATAGGGTTTCGTGAAGTGGAACGGATAGAACTAGCTCAAGATAAGGATAGGCGGAATGAACTTTTGTACTCCTAATTACATAGAGTGAGTAATTTTATAATAAAGGAAATTGATAAAACTAAAGAAAAAGGAAAATAAACTAATAGGAGTAAATTTGATGAAGAAAGCCCACCTAGGGAAAAAGGAAAAATGTGGGACCATTGTAAATTATTGTTGAAATATTATTCTATTTGTGTAAAAATGTGTGTGTGACTACTTCTACTATAGAAGACAGAAGAAAGGAAGAAGATGTCACCTTTGTGTATTGGATTCTTTCCATATTTTTCCTTTTTCCCTAGGTGGGCTTTCTTCATCAAATTTACTCTTATTAGTTTATTTTACCTTTTTCTTTAGTTTTATCAATTTCCTTTATTATAAAATTATTTAACCATTGGGCCACCTCATTTTTAAACATAAAGTGAGTAAGTAAGTTTGTGTGTATACCTACCACAAGCTTACAAAAATGACTCCTCCCTAGATGAAGGTGGTGACATTTGGTCATTATCCTCCTCAGCAGGCATAACGCAGCAGACGGACCGAATTCCGTCGTATTGTTTCGGAGAGGATAGGACCCTGCTGTGACTGCCCCTGCGTGGGATGAAAGTGACTGCCATATCTTCTTCCTTGGCTTGAGACTCTGCCCCCATCTCAAGTCTTATGCTTCCTAAACAGGATTTCTCCAATTCAGAATCACTCGGAAGTCTGGACGCCGGCAAAGAAATGTATCTGGCTTCTTCCGTGTTTCCGCCGGCAAAGTTGGGTGAAGAAGACTCCTCACGCGAGTAGGAGCTCTTGAGTACAGCATTCATTAGGTCTATAGCAGATGAGTGATGGATAATGTTGCCGTTAGGAGTGTTGCAGCACGACTGGGACAGGACCAACTCCAACTCTCGGCTGAGTGACTGGAGGAGCTGAAGTGCCTCCTCGTACCTCATGTTGAGGAGGCTACGCCCATTCACTGCAATCAACTGATCCCCTAAAGTAGAAATAAGAACCAGTGTCACAAATGTAATCAATATATAGAATTAGGGAATAACTAATGGATAAACTTAAGATTAAAATGGCTGCCACATGAGATAAATTTTTAATTGACATCTGTTTTTAAGAAACCTATTAATGTGTTTGGGTAGTTCAGCCCAAAATTAATTATTGGACAAACTTAACTACCAAACTCCAGTACAAAGTAGTATTTATCGGTGGCACCTACCCTTAAACTACTTTAAAAAAAATAGTTAATATATTTTCACTATAACTAAAATAATACATTTTTAAAGATTCAAAAATTCAAATTTGGATTAAAAATTCTAAAGAATAATTATTATTAGCACCGTGTCTTACTACCTGTTTGGGTTATTCACACTTATGCTAACATGTAATGGCAGGGTGATTGTTAGATTAATGGGGGGCCTACAGTTTAACGTGGGATCCGAAACCACGGTGGAGGCCTGGCAATCAGATAAATCTGTGCTGGAACCGAGGATTGAACCCTGGGCCTCCAGCACAGAATTCTGACACCCTGCCCCCTTGACTGCCAGGTTACCCAAGATTTAAAAGAACGTTTGAGATTTGGATTCAAGAAATATATACACCAAACCATCTTTAGTTTAAATATATAATTAATAGTTTATAAATGTCACCCACATTTAACACCTTAGCTCAGTCAGCAGCATGTCTGCCTACTGAGCTATGGGTCTTGGGTTCGATTCTCAGCATGGCCAAAAATTTATAGTTGATAAAAATATGGGTTTACCCTTTCCCATTGATAAATTAATGGCAGGGGACTGGATGTTATTGATGTACTAGTCTTAAGTTATATCATAAGGCATGTGAAGCTACAACAGGCCTAGCCAGCCAGTAGTGGAAAATATATGACTTAAATAATTAATGTGAATTAAAGTAAAGTGTCACGCCATGCTTTCTTGTAGAAACTAGAAATGTTTTTAATATTCAAGAACTGTACATCTTATTACGTTTACAATTTTCAAATAACTCATGACAATTGGATCCTTCAAAGCTGCCACTATTTAAATACAAGAGACTCAAGAGTTTTCTGGTTTTTAAAGAAGGAATTCTATTGTAAAGATAAGATGTTTGTTTGGAGCAGGATTATTTGATCTTGATGGAGAAATTTATAAATCTTTTAGGCAACCCAATGTCCCAAGAAGATTTTGTATTTATTTGTTCTATGTAAGGTCCTTTTATTTATTTAAATTAACGCCATTGCTTTTTAAATCGAACGGTATGGTGTAATGCAAAGACTTTTTTTAAAGCTATTATTTATAGCCACATCAAAATATAATACTATTTAAATTTAAAAAAATACACCAGTACACACTGTAATAAAGTAACAAAATCTATAGTGGCATTGGCTTGTGGCTGGGTCAGTTCAGTAAATTGCCTCAATCTTTCTCCTTTATTTAATTACATTCTTCTCTTCTCTCTTTCAAACACACTTGAGATTATCTGCTCCTTACATCTCTTTCTTGATCTGACTTAAGGTTTTTCCCTACATACTTTTTTTTAGGTATTTAACGTGCACTTAAACATAGAACAGACACAACATCCAGTCCCCAGCTGTTAATTTATCACTATAAAATAGGGACCCAAATTTCACCAATGATAAATTTTTCTGCCATGACGGGAATCGAACCCTGGATCCTTAGCTCAGTAGACAGACATGCTACTTACTGACTGAGCTAAAGTGTCAGACCTTAAATACGTAGACTCCATCATTTTTATTGAGATTATTTCTTTTTCCATTCTCATTACATGCCCATACCATCTCATCCTTGCTTCCTCTACTATCTGAGGTAATCAACAAACATAGATATTATATTTAAGCTGTCAATATTTTTACTGGTTAATCTTCTTAACTGAAAAAAGCTGGTAAAAGTTTTCAAAGTGAAGTTGAACTGATATTTTTCTCGAAACCAAGTCAAAGTTTCAAATCTTGTACATATCTCCTAGCTATACAATCAACCTTGCTAGCTCAAGCTATAATTTAAACTACCTTTGTGTATCAACCCCAGCTTTGCAGCTGATCCATGTGGTAGGATTGATTGAATATACAGTCCGCCGTCAGAGCCCTCTATGATCTTGATACCCAAACTCCCATCCTCATCTCTCTCCAACCTGTTTCATATATATAGATATAAAAAATCACATATGCACTCAAATAATATATATGTGTTCATAAATAAAACAATAAGAATTTGGGCAAGGTTTTGAAATACCAAATCAAAGATCCACCCACCTTAATTTAAACACCTTCAAAAACATTTTGAAGGAACAAGATAACTTGGGTTTATTATCAAAAGTTTATAAATATCTCACCAATTAATATTATATTTTAACACTGACTCATGATTATCAATAGGAAAAAAAACCCACCTTAAAACAAAACTGAGCTTTTCAATATCATCAACATAATTTTGCACAAAAAATAATCTTTGGCAAGCCCAGAGCTAATGAACTGACTACCAGAGGTGAAAAGAGTGGGAGATATATTATACATTTCTTAATTGATTTAATAAAAAAAAATCTAACAAATAGGTATCTCACTTTCAGACCCATTACAAAATAGACTTTGGTTTGGATTTTAGTGGGGTCGAAATTAATGTTTATGTGATGCGATTGAGTTTGAATATAACTACAATCTTCTTTGTTTTACAAATCTCGGCAAACGTTGGATGTATTTAGTCTTAGATTAAGAAATCTCTTTGAAATTATCTATGACAAATTTATGATCGTAATTTTGGTAGAGCTGTTTTTCATAGCTTGGAATGTAAGTACAAAAATTCGTGTTTAAAATAGAAAACCTCCCCTAAAATTGCTTCATTGTTTTGGATTTAAATGTGAGCTTTTGGGCCTACATTACTCTAAGGGTGTAGACCTTGCTCCTCTAGTTTTATTTTAATGTTCATTATATTCAGCCGTTTGGTGCAATTTTCTCCTGTATTTGAAACGTTGTAGTGGTACTACTAACAAATAATCCATGTATAAAGGACAATACATTAATTTTAAGGAAATAAAAAAGCATATGTCGAAAGCAGTTTTTCCCAAACTGTGGTACTATGTTACCATACCAATGAGATTTATTAATACCAACTTCAGTGGCTAATTGATATAACACATAACTTTTTGTGTTAGAATGGCCTGCTGTAGACGTGGAGATAAGGGTTCAAATCTAGGTTGGGTCTACTGAGGGTGGTGTTTCCTAAATGGTTTCCCACTCTTCTTCAATGCAAATGTGGGTAGGTTAATGCAAATTCTGAGTTTATGCCATAGATTTTTTAAAGCTTTTAATTTCCTCTATAGGGATTTTGTTTTGCTCACCACCTAAACTTTATTACAATTTGGAACAAGCTTATAAAGCAGATATTTATTTCCTTTTATCTATGAAGAACTGGAAGAGTTAAGTTGGTTAGTCTTGGCCCCAAAGGGGTACACGACTGACAAAAGTTTGGGAAACATTGATCTAAAGAGAAGATGTTAAACCAAACTAAGTGATTCCGGTGTTGAGCTACAGCATCATGGATATTAATGCAGATAGCTCTGTTATTTCATAAATAACACCTTGAAAACTCTACAAGTTTATAATCATCTTAGTTATAGAATTCAATAATATAATTACATGACTGTTTTTAAAATCCTCTCCTCCTCGAATGAAATGTTGTTAAACTTCTGCAGGAAAGATTCACTCAGCGACTCGTGAATATCAATTTCAAACCTTTCATCAACAGACTTAATACTGGAATCTGGAACATAAATTAATTTTTTTAAGGTTTTTATTGTGGTTGGGAGCAATGAGGCACCATTTCTTTAGCCTCAATATGATTCATGTTCAAATATTAACCAAGAAATTCCAAGTGAAGATTTTTTAGGTAGTATGATGTAATGGACCCATGATCACTATTTCACCACCATTAATGATTATATCTTATCCTATTTTTAACTTTGTATTTTTTCATTTTGATTTTAAAATTAATTTACCTATAAGGCTAGTCGTGGGTGTGAGACTAGGCCTTTTACCTTAAATGATGAAAGAAATTCAGGGTGTTTGAACACAAGGTGGTTAAGAAGATATTTAGCCCAAAAATGGATAAAGATAGTGGAAGTGGATGAGGCTACATAATGATGAGCTGCATACCTTGTACTCATTATCAGACATTGTTAGGGCCATAAAATCCTGCAAGTTAGTGTGAGAAGGGAGCGGGAATGGGAGTATCTAAAATCGCGTTACAGGAATTGAATGAAAAACCCAATGGTAAAAGACCACTGGGAAGACCCAGACACAAATGGGAGGATAACATTTGGATAGACCTGAGAGAGATAGGGTGTAATGAGATGGACTGGAAAGAATTATCTCAAGATAGGGATAGGTGGCATAGGACTACTTTTGTGAGTGCGGTAGTGAACTTTCAAGTTCCTAATGCCATAGAGTAAGTAGGTATAAAGCTAGTCACATGAAAATGTCAAGAGTACTAAGTTATCTAGAATATCCAGCAGTCTGTTGCTTGACAGGTGCAGTTAAAGGAAGAATTACATCATAAGCTTGACCAGTGGTATACATGCACAATTGTAAGAATGATGATTGGTTGAATGGATGTCGGCCGATGGCTGTACAGCGATAGCATCACACAAACTTAAGCGTGCCTCTCATCACTCACGTATAAATTGTCGAAATAGATATACGTGACTAGTAGTACTTTGTAGTTTAGGTCATAATATGAAAAGAGTTAAATAAAAAGTGCTATGATAATAGTGTAAATAAAAGATTTTTTATTTTCTATTTTAATTAATTTCTTCCAATATTATAGTTTGACTAAAAAACTAAGGGAAAAGATACAATACAAAATGCGAAGCTGTAGTGAGCATTACAAATTACTGCCACACTTCAGGGAGTAATTCCATCGACACAAGTGTGACTGTAATAATGTGAGTGTTTTAAAGTTCACTACATTTAATAAGTCATAATAACAAACCACCCCCAACTATCAAATGTCTTTAAAAGTACATTAAATATATTGCTGATATTAATTGGCGGCGTCATATTTCTACAGCAGGCAAACCAAAATAATTGGTGCAGAGGGTCTGAATTGAAAACCGACCTCCTCAAGTGAAGCACGCTAACTGTTATAAATTGAGTACATTAGTAACAAAATCAAACAAAAAACAAAACTGTACTTACTAACAACAAAAGCATCCGAATCTAGTACACTTTCAGGAATGCCTTCTGGCTGCTTCTCTGATACATGATGATCCACTTCATTTTCTGTTGGGAAGAAAAGTAATGGGCGTGGTTTATTTTTATTATATTGAGGAGGAGAAAAAAAAAGAAAGAGGCGCTAAATGCCTGTATTTAATAAACATTGAAAATAGGATAGGTGGGCAAAAGGCTACACATTTACTAGACAAATTTAGTCCTCGAAGTTCATAATTAAAACACAACAAGTCATATCATAGTAATTTTCGGGGCACATCAGGTCACTTCTTCATCAGAAGAGAATAAAACACAAACTGGACTATGGACTATGGATCAGTTTCAGAGACAAACTTATTTTTTTATAGCATGTCTCAAGTATGGCGCTATACTAAACACAAGACAACACCTACCTAGACCAGAATGGAATGGACCAGTTTCATAGTCAAACTTAGCATGTCTCAAGTGCGACACTACACTATACACAAGACGACACCTACCTAGACCAGAATGGAATGGGCCAGTTTAATATGGGGAAACTGGCCAATTCCATTATAGTGTAGATAAGTGTTATTCTGTACTATGTGTAGCACCGCACCTGAAGCATACTAGGCCTGACTATGAAACTGGCCCTATGGCTACAGGTTTATTGTTGTTGTTAGGATTCTGGATCTGGCAAGTGCAACAACGATCAAACTCTAGCCGTAGGTCCAGTTGTATATTCAGACTTAGTATGCTTCAGGTGCAGAAGTCGAGGGACCATCCCTACAAACAATGCATTTTTATGAGAGAATATTCTGGAATCGGGAAAAGAAACAAACAGACTTTTACAATAAATAGAAAAATATAGTTTACACTTGGCACTGCTGCCAATGTACAGAGAGGTAATTATTTTTGCTTCTTGCAAAAANAAACTGCCCAATCCATCTACATAGATTTCATCCTTTATAAGGAGGGAGTGAGAAAAATGTATGCAACTTCATTAAAAAAACCCATTAAAATTAGAAATTGGCATACAGAAAGAAAAGGGCTGTGTTAATGTAACTACCATTTTATGTTACATTATAAGCCGACCTTTTGGTATAAAGATCAGCATTGCTGGCTACTAATCTAGAGATCTCAGGTTCAATTCCCGGCGGTCTTATAGGTATTTTTCCTGAAAGGGAATTGTTCCAATGATCACCATGGTCTGGTTAATTAGATGTAATATAGGCTCAAGAGTTCTCCTGGCACCACATAATCATCATAATCATCATCAACACCACATAAAGGGTGACCTGGTGGTCTAGGGGTAAGGTGTCAGACTTCTATGCTGGCGGCCGGGGCTCAATCCTCGGTCCCGGCAAAGATTTATCTGATTACCAAACCCTTCCTTCACCTCTGAGAAGACATCTTGTGAATGTGAGGAATGCCAGGCCTCCACCGTGGTTCGGATTCCACGTTAAACTGTAGGTCCTCCATTTCCTCTCACAATCACCCTACCATTACACATTAGCGTAAGTGCATATAACCCGAACGGGTAGTAAGACGCGGTGCTAATAATAATAATAATAATTACAACACATAATTATCGAATATCATCGTGGCAATGTAGCTGTGCACCTTTATGGTGCCTCAACCTCTGAAGTTGGTTACATATCAGCCACCAGAAGGAAAAGAACTTAGCTGACAAAAACCCATGTGACATCAAAGGAAAAAAAAAAGTTAATGTTGTATTATAATTGCGATAAAGGAATTTGTAGGAAAACTTTAACTGTGTGTGTTGTGAAACTTTTTTAAGAGTGATTAAACTCGCTTCAGTGACCGCATACATGGTATATGGCACTACTCTCGTGGTAAACTAAACTGCTGATGAGGAGATCAAGGTTCAATACCGGTCGGGTGTACTGAAGGTTGTTTTACAAAATGGTTTTCCACTCTTCCTCCCCACAAATGAGGGTACACTTCCTTTAAATATAACCTTACTAATCCCTAAAATTGAGTGTAATGAGTATATAAGCATTTAGTCCAAATGGGTAGTAAAACACGGTGTTTTTTAAAGAATGATGAATATATAATGAAAGTTTAAAAACATTAACAATAAGTTTACTTGTTTCTGTAATGGTCTAAGCTATTTTATCTTTTCAGGTTGGCCCTTATACCAATAAATTACATTTTATGGGGTTTTAAAATGTTTTCATTAAAATGCTCCTCTTGTTTGTCTGAAGGTATTTTACTAAAGTGACCCAGCCACAAGCTTGATAAGTTGTTGTTGTTGTTGATGATGATGATGGTGATGTAATGATGACTTAGTTGTTAGGTATTATTTCTAGGGAAATACAAAAGGCATATTTTTACTTTGAGTCACCTTCCAATCAATTTTTATTCGAGTTCAAGTGGAAAAAGTTACATTCCCACAAATTCTTATTTTTTCTAGATTTAGTATTATTGTACAACATTTATTTTTAATCAGGCAAAATAAAATAGTAAGGGATTATGTTTGCTAAGAAATAAGTGCTCGTCTCAGGACGCAATGTTCATGGGTTCAAGCCAGCCAAGGTCAAAGGATTTTTCTTGAGTGATAAAAATCTGCAGCACAACTTCCTTCGTAGGAGAGGTAGACCGTCGGTTCTGTGTCGATTGTGGCGTGTAAAAGAACGCTGGAAAGTATGTGAAAATATCTTTCCCAGCAAAATTGGTAGGACCTTTTGCTCTTACTCATAGAAAAAAATGCTTGTATGCTGATGTAGTTAGTTAGTTTAGAAAGTTCACATTAAATACCTCAAATAAATAATAATTAATTGGGGAGATAAAAATCAATTTTTTTAAATAAACCAATGTTTCAAATTTTGGAAAAGATTTTTAGTCGAGTTCGAACAATTACTAAAACTCAACTCAAACTCTAACTTTTGATTGCTCACATTACTCCTATGTCAATAAACTATACCTTTATTTCCAGAATCACAGGAAGGGAATAAATCCTTTTGACTGCTAGCAAAAGCTCTAGTTCCCATCTTCACTCGAACACGCCGGGGTGTGGTCAGCTCTGTAGATGTAGCATGCCTGATACTTTCTGGAGTAGGCTTCTGCCGCGAGAAGTCTCCACAAACTGATTCAGACTCGAGCCTTGATATAACCTGTCATCAAATAGTGTAGATGTTATAATGAACTAATATAAATTTAAAGTGATATTTAGTAGGGCTATGTGAAGTTTCAAATCAAACATCAGCTTCAACTTTGCTTCAAAACAAATTCTGGTTTCGAAGCTTCATGAATAAAAGTATTGAAAGCTAAAATACTTGATTCATATTCATATAAAAAACTGAATTTATTGAATTGTAAGCTGTGATAATAGCTTGGTTTGTCAGATTAACACAAAATATTACAAACATTTGTACAATAGAACATTTTCCAAGTAATTTTAGTGCATTAATGCATATAAATGACCACAATATAAAAAATTTTCAAGCATGAAACAACTAAAAGAAAATATTCAAACTTCGATTCGCCTTTGAGAATATTTCATATATTCGATTCGAGTTCACTTTGAATTGAAAAAGTGGACTTCACATGCCTGTAATATGGAGTTATAGCCATATTTAAAAACTATAATAGCTTGGTTATTTAATCTTGCAATGTCATTGTATTATTGGTAGCATAAAGCCCTACTGAGTCGAAGGTGGCCCGAGTTAGCCGATAGCTCGCGATCTTAATTGATAGCTCATTTGTAACTGATAATTTCTGCACGTCCATCACAGACTCGGACTTATCGTATGAGTGAGTAATGACCCTGGGCACGGGACAACTTATGTATAGCTCAGCAGTAAGAGCATTGGTGTACTAAGCCAAAAGCAAGGGTTTGATTCCCATGTCCAGGTGTCATTTTTAAATTTAAAGAATATTATATTTAGATGCGGCTATAATACACTTAAGAACTATAAACTATAAACTTTGTTAGTTTTGACTTTTATTGACAAGGGTGAAAAATCTCACATAACATGTTTTATTTTTGAGATGCCTATGATATTAATTATACATATAGAATAAGGTACAGGAAAAAGTGAGAGAAACACATACATTATGATTATTATTTATTCTTATATTCACCCTTTTACTTATGATTTAAAAAAATGCAAAAGTCATCTTTGTATAGACTAACATATTTGTGAACAAATTTGTGGTTTACATTCTAAAATCTACAATTTATTTCTATTGTCTCTTAATATTTATTAAAAATATTCGATCTAGGCATACTTCGAATTGAATTATTGAATTTTGCACACAGCTATCATTCGTTATAGAATGCTAGAGTTGAATTATTCTCAATTACATTTAGTCTCACTTATTATAATAGAGGCATAATCCCATAAGAAAAAAACACAAAACTCGCTTCGGTGGTTGCATGGTCTGAGGCGCTATGTTTCTCAATAGATTAAAGTGCCGATGACGGGGAGATCGAGGTTCAAATCTCGGTCGAGTGAACTGAGGGTGATTTTTTTTTTCAAAATAAGTTTCCACGTTCCTTACACGTAAATGTAGGTACACTTCCTCTAAATATAACCTTTCCAATCCCTAAAACTATTAGTATAATTAGTACATAAACGTACAACCCAAATGGGCAGTAAGAAGCGCTGCTGAAAAAAACCCCAAACTTTGAGATATTGTTTGGAGTACATGAAATGATCAAGGCCTACAAACCTTTACGAGTTGTGGATTTTCATTCTCTTTGTTCTGCGCCTCCTCGAGGTTGTCGGCCCGCCTTGGTGAAGACAACAGCCTGTACTGCTGTCGATCCAGCTCCGACACTTTACTGTGACTGTTATCCTCCACGTAGAACAACCGATACCTCTCTTGAGGACTTTTTACTACAGGCACCCCAAACTCTGCGGCGAGGGATTGAAGGGTTGAGAGTTGCACTCTCAGTTTGAGGAAGAACTGATGATGTAACGAGACCAAATGGAACACATACCCGCTCCTGGAATGTTTGGCGAAGAGTGTTTAAGAAACACTTGAAATTTGCTCTGATAATCTTTTGATCTTTGTGGTTAATTTTAAATTACAATATTTCTGATGGCTAAATAACTGAATATTGAGTTTGTTGTTTTATTCCATTCAATACATTTAAAAAAATTGAATCATAGATGTAAATTGAGAATAGCGCCGAGAAGCTCATCTAACAACTCTAATTAAGCCTGATAACCTCATCTAACAACTCTAATTAAGCCTGATAACCTCATTTAACTACTCTAATTAAGCCTGATAACCTCATCTAACAGCTATAATTAAGCCTGATAACCTCATCTAACAACTATAATTAAGCGGGTGACCTGGTGGTTTAGGGGTAAGGTGTCAGACTTCTGTGCTAGGGGTCTGGAGTTCAATCCCCGGTCCCGGCACAGATTTATCTGATTGCCAAATCCTTTCTTCACCTCTGACAAGACATGTATTAATCACATCTTGTGAATGTGGGGAATGCCAAACCTCCATCGTGGTTCGGATTCCACGTTAAACTGTAGGTCCTCCATTTCATCTCACAATCACCCTACCATTACACATTAGCATAAGTGCGTACAACCCAAATGGGTAGTATGACACGGTGATAATAATAATCATAATTATTATTATCTAATTAAGCCTGAGAACATAATCTAATAACTTTAATTAAATCAGTGCAAATAATCGCTTCAGTAGCCAAATGGCCATGTTAAACTGGTCTGCTGATGATGTAGAGATGAGGGTTCGAATCTCAGTCAGATCTAGTGAGGGCTTTCCCTTAATTGTTTGCCACTCTCCTTTCATGAAAATGTGGTTAAATTACCTCTAAAGGCTTCCTATCTCATCCTTACTCCACTAATTTTTCATATATGCATATAACCTGAATGAGTAGTAAGATACGATGATAATTTTGTTTTAAATCCTGATCAGGTATACTGGAGATGGTTTTTCCTAAGTTTTCAAAATTCCTGGCTACAGGTCCAAAAGTCTCAGGTTCATTGCCTGGTGCATCCAGATTTTCTGTGAAGCAGTGGTTCTGGAACCAGTTCAACTCAACCTTGTTAGGAGCAATTAAGAGGTACTTGAATGAAAAAGTAGCAGCACCAGCTTGGAAAACAGAAATTAACAGCCGGAGATTTGTGCTGACCACATGATACCCTTTATACACAGAATTTGGCACTATTTTCACAAAACGAAGGCGGCCACTCAGTGCAGTATGGCTCGATTGCGGGCTGACACCAAATAATAATAATTTTTTCATTGTCTTCTTCAGAGTTTACCCAAAGGACTTTTTGGTTGAATACTTTCTTCCTTTTTATCCGGAAATGGTGAAACACAAATGCTGACTGCCAAAGTCTGTATATGTTATTTTTTCGCCTCTGAATTATACATTTTAATTTCATTTTTCAAATTTAAATTCTATTTAAAAATTGTTTCTAGTCTAATGATTGATAACATATGTTTTTCTAAAGCTTCCATGTTTAATTGTTTATATCTTAAGTTTGATTTTTCATACATAAATGTTCAATACTTTTTTTTATGGAAAAATTAAAAATGTTACCAGTTAAGAATGTGAGAATTGAACATAAAATTAAAAATGATGCTTAGTCCAAAAGCGCTAAAACATAAAAACTAAATATTTTATTAAAATATAGTTACTATAAATAAGAATGTTAGTTTACAGTTCATATGTAAAGTAACTTAATTGTTCTGGTACAAACAGCGCAGCCTTACTTTTTATGTTCCATCTTGAGTTTGAACTTGTCGAGTTTGCCGGCCTTGCTGCTGCTGTCACCTCCTGGCAGAATCAACAAGTAATGTTTTGAGTAGCTCAGTTTCTTGATGTCCTTCCAAGCAAACTTTTGGCGCAGATGCTTGTCACAGCCTGCAGTACTACGACTGTGTAGGGATACCCCTTCCCCGCTCACAGACACCCACATGGGGATGTCACCGCAAGTCTTTGTCAACTGTAAAAAAGTAATTAATAATAATAATAATAATAAAACTCTTTAAAATACAGTTCTTGATATCCATTCTGTGATACTAGCCAACCCTAGGGGACATAATGAGTAAGGTGGTATGAACCGTGACTGAGTATTTTTATAGTCATTGTTTATCTTCATGGGTGTTGACTCTTGGAGGGAAAAAAGTGAAATGTTAGATGATAAAGAGTTCAAAACGACAGAGTTGTAACTAATGAGAGTGGTTGGGGTTCGAATCTTGGCCAGATTTACTGAGAGTTGTTTTAAATGAATAATAATTTGCCATTCTTCCTACACGTAAATTTGGGCACATTTCTCCTAATTCACACCTTCCTCCACTTCTTTCTCAACAGTGTAAACAAGAGTATAGCTCAGGTGGGCAGTAAGATGCAATGCACACACATAAAATAATAATATTGTAATGGTAAGCCAAAAGTCCATGTTTTGAATCCTTTTCAAGAAATATTTTTTAAATACACCAGTTTATTAAAACGTAAAAAGTGCTGTATATGAATGAAGTTAATCACAACATAATGTGAAGTACATTCAAACCAAAATAATTAATGTGCTAGAGAATATTAAATTTCTGCACTCGATTCACATGAATTTCATTCTTAGGTTGACTAATTTTAGTTTTGAATCATAACTAAGATATGTAACTTTAGAAAATCTACGGTAGGAGTGCAGATAAGTGAAAGCTAGCACAAGATTCTATATTACAAGAATTGGTTGGAGGTATTATTATGATCATTAAATACTTTTTATTTAAAAGATTGCAATGAAGGCCAAGAAAGAGATGGGAGGTGCTCATAACACAGAGTGTGTAAGTGAAAGAACAATAATAGACACAGTTAAAGAAGGAAAAGTGGTGGAAGAAAAGAGGAAGATGGAGGCATTTTACCAAATTGACAGGCTGGAAACAGTTGATGATGATGAAGTTATTATTATTATTATTTTGAATTAATAGCATTAATGATTTATATTAGCACTTCCAAGTATTGAGTTCACGATCGAGCAGCTGCTGCTGTTAGTGATATATTGCTAGCATTTGCAGAGAGAGGGTGTCATGTGGTCAGCACAATGGATCCTTCGGCTGTTAATCTCAGTTTTCCATACTGAAGCCTATACTTCTTTATTTAAGTAATAACTCATTTGTCCTCACAAGGCTGAGTTGACCCTATTCCAGAACCATTTGGGGAGTTTTCGCAATTGACTTGGTTATGTCTTGGTATCGAGGGTTTACGACCAAGTGGTTCTGACCAAAGGGGAGCGTGAAAACAATTTTGAGATGTTTTTCTTAAACAAAAATGGCAGTTGGGGAGAGGGGGTAATTGACCCAACAGCTGGTAATTTAATTTATGTAATACTACTACCTGTACTGCAAATCGATGGAAAATGAGCTATTTAATTTTATTCTTAGTTAGATTTGTTTTTGAATAGTTCTAGTATTCACACAACATGTCAAGCTAAACATTCTTCCCAAAAATGACCATAAAAACATGAAGTATGTATGTAATATTAAATAGGCCTAGGTCATATAGTAGTCTCTTTCTTTTATCCATAACTAAACGGTTTTTAAGTACCTACTTACTGTCATGTATTTCTAGCTAGTTATTTCTGTCTATTTTAATTTACAAAATCATAAAATCTGTTGACTATGAAGTTATACTCGTTTAAATCTTTTGAAATTGGCGCACAAATTCTCGGCGCATTGATCGTAACCATACTGTTTAGACTGACCAATAAAAGCATTACAAAACTGAGCTCTGGTATTGTCTTGCTCATTAACATTTCATTAACATTGATAGCAAGTCAACCGCAAAAACGCTGTGGTAGGCTAATAGTTTTAGGGATTAAGAAGGTTAAATCTAGAGAAAGTGTACCCTCATTTGAATAAAGAGAGGGTGGAAAACCATTTTGGAAAATAACAATCTCAGTAGACCCAAATAAGATTCGAACCTCGATCTCTGTGTCACCGCCAGTCTAGTCTACTGCGAGAGAAGCATACTAGACCATGAGGCCACCAAAGTGGGTAAAACTCAAATTAATTAGTATATAAAATGCCTCACCCAAGTGGCACTAAAGAAATGAGCGCCGTATGTAGGCAGGCACTGGACTTGTGCTATGAACATTTCCTCTGCCCGTCCAGGATCCAAACCTTTCCTCTGTCTGTGGCAGTTCTGCAATCTGGCCTTGAGGACCACTTCGTCCGTACCGAGGAGCAGGTTGTCTGGGATGTAATGCTCCAGAAGGAAGTATTCCTCACAGCCGTGTTCCTGTTGGAGACAAGCAAAACCGTGTTTTAATAATGTAGTGTTTTATAAACGACAGTTTGTCTTTTTTACTTAACTTAATTGCATTTTACACTGTGTTTTCACAATGAAATTGAAATTTTAAAAAATATTTGTAGTTCCCAACCCTAAATAGACCCAAAATGAGAACACTAAGGAAAAAGGTTCTGATTTAAAATTTACTGATAAGACACACTTTATTATTATTATTATTATTATTATTATTATTATTATTATTATTATTAGCACCACGTCTTACCACCCGTTCGGGTTATACGCACTAAATGAAGGACCTACAGTTTAACGTGGAATCCGAACCACGGTGAAGGCCTGGCATTCCCCACATTCACAAGTTGTGATTAATACACGACTTGTCAGAGGTAAAGGAAGGGTTTGGTAATCAGATAAATCTGTGCCGGGACTGAGGATTGAGCCCCGGACCCCCCAACACAGAAGTCTGACACCTTACCCCTAGACCACCAGGTCACCAACTTTTTTATCTTAAGTATTTCATTAAATAATTCCCTTTTATGTTTAGTGGCAGGATAGCCTAAAAAGTTCCTCTTGCAAAATACTATACTGCCGATGAGGAAGAGATATGGGTTTGAATTCCATTAAGTTTAATGAGTACAATTCCTATGAATTCAATCTTCCTCATGCCTAACACATTAATATATCTAACACACTAGCATACAGTCTAAGCCGGTAGTAAAACGCGGTGGTAAAAAAAACCCTTTAGAGTAAACATTTGATCTGGGTGCCAAATTTGTATACATGGTGTCTACTCAACTTGACCAATTAAATTCCCGACTTTTCCCCTGATCATTTCCTAAAATTCCCAACATAAAAGTATGGCACCCCCTTCTAAGCCACTCCGCTGTTTTTTTGGGTTAATTTTGTTTATGAATAATAATAAGAATTTAAATAAACATGATTTTTATATTTGTATTAACATTGTCTACTAGGAATTATAAAATTTAACACAAAAAAAAAAAGAAGAATAAGAAAAACAACAATTTTAATAAAATTGTAATTTACTCATTTAATGATTATTATAATTCATATTTTGAGTAAAACAATTTTTTTTAAAAATTACCAAATTCCCAACTTATTATAGTTTTTTCCTTGACTACTTCAAATTCCCGGCTGATTCCAGTTTTCCTGGATTGTAGACACCCTGTATTAGTACCATTTAGGGCAAATAATGGGCATCAGTGATAAAATCTTTAACCCAAAAATACAGGACAAGATGAGCAGGAGGAAATTAAAGAAATGCACAAGCATCCATATGGATAAAGGATGGGAATAAACTTTAGGACCAACACCAGACTTGCATCCATCTAGGGATTGAACCTTGGGCTCGTAAGTAAAATTCAACCTCTTGGTGATGTGTGCAAAGTATAGATGGGCCGAATCCGAATCTCCTAGTCCAAATGTTCATTTTGCCTACAACTCTCAAATATTGAATTCGAATCTTAGAAAAACAAGCTGAGCACGAGTGTTTAACTCTTCCACATGGGTATGAATTATTTCTCTCCAATTCTGATTTTGTTCAACATTAAGTGTTAAACCAATGGTATGAAGTCTGGCTGTTGGGTTAGTCTATAATTATTATGTGCTATACTACTATTGAATAATTATCATAATGACTCTTTAAAAATAATTTAGAATGAATATCTTAGAAAAAATATATAACTTTTTTTTAATAGTAAAAGAACATTTTTTTCGAATCTTTATATCTTAAATATCCTTAAAGATTCCTGACCTGCTCCTGGTAGTCCCCGAACTCGGCCTGCAGTGCCAACCCTGATAAACCGACATGTTGAACTAAAGAACATTCGATGAGTTGCTCTAGTAGACTCCTGCGTAGTTGTAGAAACAAGTGATGTTTGGTGAACCAGCTCCTGCAAACAAGACACGGTGATCTTTGAGTTTCCTTCCACGGCAACCTCGCACGTTAAGGTTTCATAAGTGTACTCCAGCAAAGCAAAGAGTGTGAAGTATCTGGGTAGTGTGATTGAGGAAAAAGGGGGCAGTAGAAGATATAGTGAGACAAGGGCAGCAGGGAGGTTTTCTACAGGTGTGTAAGAGACCTACTATGGGAAATAGAAGTGCCCCTTAAGTGTTAGGAAGTGCTGTATAGAACATACTCTATACCGATAGTAACGTATGCAGTGTAAACTTAAACTTTGGATAAAATATAAACAAGGAAAGTGGAGGCCATGGGAATGAAGTTTTTGAGGAGCATGCTAGCTGTCACCAGAAGAGATAGGATTAGGAATGAAGATGTAAGGTATGGACACTTAATGAGGATGGAAGGGAAGAGTATTCCAAGAATGGATATGAAGTATGTAGAGAAGAGACCGCGAGGGAGGCCAGGGAAGATATGGGAGGAACTGATAACACCAAGTGTACAAGTGAGAGGATGAGAGTAGAAGAGAGTGCAAGAGAAATTATGGTGGAAGGACAGAGTGAGATGGAGGCATTTTACTAAACTGACCTGGGCACAGGCTTGAAACAGTTCATGATCATGATGACGATGATGATGAAGTATAGTCAAATTTAAATAAGAAGAACCTTTAAGAAAATGCCCCACACATATCTTTCTGCGGTCAACATTGATAGCATGTTATTATCTTATTAGTGCTAGGAAGTTATTTGGCCCTGAAAGGGATGAGGCTACTTGGGAGGGGAGTAGGTTACAAACCTTATTTTCATCACAAGACATTGATAGATTAGTCAAATCTCATATATTACGGTGGGTATGATATGCAGCATGAATAAAAGAAACTATAACCGTGTTCAGGGTATTGAATGGTAGACACAATGGGAACAAACCATTGGGAAGACTTAACGCAGATGGGAGGATAACATTAGAATGGACCTGAAAGAGTAGGACGTAATGAGTGGGACTGGATAGAATTAGCTCAAGATGGGGATATGTGGCTTACTTTTATAAGTGCAGCAATGGACTTTAGAGTAACTAATACTATAGAATAAGTAAGTAAGTGGTTAATGTTACATTCTACTTTATAGGTATTGATAATATATATCAAAGTAAGAGCTGCAGCTAGTATAACAATGCATATGAATATGTAAAAGTAGGCCTATTAACTTCTAAAGTTGTCAGATAAGGCCCTTTCCATGAAAATATTACTGTATTCACATTCAATTAAGGCTCAACTCATGGCGATAGTAATAAATAAATTATAAATATGTTAACTAAATGATGGAAGGAGTATAAAGGAATTGTTTGTTTTACACAAAGGGACATAAACATGTACACAGAGAGGGCTACGTGAACCCAAGGCTTCCCTTAAACCAATAATTAACATTAACTTTAACTGTTGGTGTGAAATTTCTTCAAAATACAATATAAATCTGTATATCCGGACTGTAAAAGTAAAAAGTGAAAAATTTAAAATTAAAATGCTTGGAATTTTATCTGAGAGTTTGGTGTGATCTTATTGAGTTAAGGTTATGTATCAAGTTCATCAAACGGTAAAAGGGGCTAAATATTATGTCTACCCCCTTACCCCATAAACATGTTCATTCATGGATAAAAGGGGCCCAATATTATGACTGACCCTCCTTAAACATTATATCTGTACATGACTAGGACCATTATAGACAAAAGAAGATGGTCAAGTATGTGAGTGTAACACAAAGCAGGACAGCTCCAAGAGACAATTTACATCATGAGTAAAATTCCTATTTACTAAAGACACAAAAGAGACTAGTTCTTACCCAATTCCTCGGAGACTGGGCAGAAAGAACCTTACCCTCACGTACAGAGTGAAGCTGTACAGAGGAACGGTGTGTTTCTTGGTGTCTCCGCTCCAAATGGCTGAAGCTATCTTACTCAGCTTCGTTCTCGGGGGTAGGAACACAAAGTCTCCACCCAGTAGGGCTGCTAGACCAAGTGTGTAGTTTTCCTCCATAATTTCACTCTGCACTATCACCTAAACATCAGATAGGTATGAGTTTAAGAAAAAATATCAAATCTAGGTACTAAAATCACTCCAAGTTTTCTTGTTTCGAAATGTCTCTTCTAAAGTCTTTTGGCTGGAATAGTAATAATAACAACAACAATAATAATTATTTCTGCCAACATACAAACCACACGAGCAAGCGTGACAAAATATAATTTAAATTTTATCAAATGCTAACATAAATGTATGTCTTTTTACACTCAAGAGTCAGATTTTCAAAATTTTATCAGTCGAAACGACACAAAAACTAACCTCGAACAACTTTTCTGCAGTGGTGTCACTGGGGTCACACGTTATGTCTAGCTTCTGTCCATTCAGCAAGATAACCACCACATTTCTTCTTTGAGTAGGCTGAGAAAAATCACAATAGAAGACTAAGTAAATGTTATAAAAAAAAACCTTTGATTTGAATGAACACAAAATATGTGCACAAGAAAATATGCAATACATTGGTCTTTTCAATATATATATATATAAAAATATTTAAATTGAAATTGGTCGTAAAGCTCTAATACTCCTTAGTGATGGTTCAAAACCAATTATAATTGTAGAAAAAACTCAATAACCAAACCCCAGACCAGTAGTTTAACACTTAACTGAATGTATGAATGTTATAGTGAATTAATTATAAGAAAGAATGTTAACATTTAATTACTATATATATTATACTTATATTTCCTTTAAGGTTCATAATTGTTTCCAGGATTCGTAAATTAGTGGGTTCATAGTTTGTATTCTCTATTAATTCCTTAAAATTTTTAAAAGTTCAAGTCTATAAAAACACCAAACATCAAAACTTTGTACTTAGTGTGAATCTGTTTTTATATTGTCTAATGTTTCAACTAATCTTGTAAAAGCCAAATTCTGGTAATACTAATGATTCTCACTAGGAGTGTTATGCTTAGAAGATGGTTAGTGCACCTATAATTTTATCCCCCATGCGTTAATGTAAGGTTTTCTTGTGGCGATATTACAAACACAACTTTTTTTAAATAACGTCTTAATACCTGTTCAGGTTAGGCACATGTAAAATAATTACTCTAATAAGATAGGGATGAGGTAGGAAATATTTTAGAGGTAGTCCACCTACAAATGCGTGAAAGGAGAGTGGGAAACCATTTAGGAAAAACCCACCCTCAGTAGATTCGAGCCCCGATCTCCCGATCTTAGGCAGGTTAGTCTAGCAAAAGAGTAATGCCTTAGACCATTTGACCACTGAAGTGAGTTACAGTTAACTACATTTCTGTTTTACATATTAGGAAAGAAATTACTAGATAACAGATATAATAAAATTTAGTTCATTATATTTAATACATATTTTATAGTAGTTTTCTTTACTTAACATCATGTCTTACTACCTGTCCGGGTTATATGCCTAAGTACCATTTAAGCTGATGAGTTAGAAATTGGGAAGGTTGAATACAGAGGAAGTGAACCCATATCTGCATAGGGTGAGAGTGGCAAAATGAGGAAAAACCACCCCCAGTTCACCCGAGTAAGATTCGAACCTCGATCTCCCCGTCCTCAGCAGTCTAGCTCAACACAAAACTAGCGCGTTATCCAACTATGCCACAGAGGCAGGTATTTTTTATACTAGTTGTAGTTCGGTAAAACAAGTAGGGTTACATTGAATTACAAAGCGTACCTTGACACCAGTGATATGTATCAGCTTACTGGGGTTGGCAGCCCTAACCACGAATTCTGGACCAATGCAAGTTTTAGGCGAGAAATACTTGGTAGTGGGGCCAGAGTCCTCGAAGGCTGCGGTTCGATACAGTCTGGAAGGCGCTCTCTTGACTGGTTGCTTTCTTACAGGGGAGTTGCCATAATTCAGAGAACAGCTGAAACAACTATCATTACTGACCTACCGGCATTCTTGTTGGAAGAAAACTTGTAAATAAACTTAATCATGTATAGATGGAGATTGTATTATTTTAAAAGTGTGTACATTGTGTATACATATAGAATAGTGATAAATTTCAAATAAGGTTTTAAAGAGAGTAATTAATATAAATGCAAACACAATTAATTTACTATTAAATAAAAATTCCTTGGAGTCAGCCTGCAATCGAGCCATAGAAGTGAAACAGTCTGTTTAAGAAGAGAGTGCCAAAATGAGTGGATTGAGGGTGTATTACGGGCTTTTCAGCTGGTAATTGATTTGATATTAATCTACTCTCATATGAAGTGAAATAAGAAACCTGTATATCAATAGAGATTATAACAAATTCACAAAAGAAATAATAAACTATTTAATTAACTAGTAGTTACTAAAATTCACTATCTCTTTCTGTAATTTTTTTATAATATTAAATGAAAATAGTTGGCGCGGTAGCACTAAAGATTACTATTAAAAGTTTTCAATAACATTGGAAGTGATTGATACTGATCGGTTTGGCCCTAGGCCTCCAGTTACCTCTTGACAATGTTGGTGTTATTTTCTTTCAGCGGAGAAAGGGCGTGGACTTTCTTGGGGAAGCTGTTACTCCTTCTGTGTCCTGAGCCGGCCATTCTCCAAGAACCTCCCTTATCTCTCCTATCTGCAAGGCACTGCAACGATAAACTATTATTAATAATGTAGTCCTATATTCTTCCTCAGTGCCTAAGATAGTAACTTATTGAAGTATTATAAGACTCATGATACCTACAGCCCTCTTCGGCAACTTAGTTCGTTCGGTAGCGTGTCTGTCTACTGAGTTAAGGGTCCCGGGTTCGATACCCAGAATGACCCAAAAATTTATCATTGGTCAAATGTGTGTTTAGCCTTTCAAATTGATAAATTAACGGCCGTGGATTGGATGTTGTGGTTGTCCTAGTCTTACGTTAGATTATAAGGAATATGAAGCTACGAGAAGACTAGCAAGTGGTAGTGGAGAATATATGGCGTGAATAAAAAATCTGGTCCAAGCCAGTGTGTTCTGACCAACTATGTTTACGGTACACTGTTTCTACGCCGATAATTGCCTAAATGTATGAAATAATGGTTCCCGAGTCTTTGTAATTGAGTATTTTTGGGACTAAGAATAATATTTATTGGTAATTGTATGAGCTAGGTTGAGTACTGATATTTGTATTGCGAAAGCAAAAATTAAATTCATGAATAAAAAACCTGGCAAGTGCACACACCAAGTCTTTCTTAGTTGTAGTTAGTTTTTAACATGCATGTTCTAATCTCACCATTTATATATCATCACACAACTTACAAAATAGCTTTATCTATAACAGTACACTTAAAACTACACACCTAGCCCTAGCATCTAAACAATTATTAATTGTATAGATGGACAAATAGTAGATATCTTTGCCACCCCCATATACAATTGAAAAAAAGGGTACCTCAAGGCTGGTACACACAGACTGCTAAGCTAAGCAATGGTCCCCCTTTCCCATCCCAAATTCAGTGGTGTTTCTTGTAGGTGACCTGGTGGTCTAGGAGTAAAGTGTCAGACTTCTATGCTGGCGGCCGGGATTCAATCCTCGGTCCCGGCAAAGATTTATCTGATTACCAAACCCTTCCTTCACCTCTGACAAGATATCTTGTGAATGTGGGGAATGCCAGGCCTCCACCGTGGTTCGGATTCCACGTTAAACTTTAGGTCCTCCATTTCATCTCACAATCACCCTACCATTACACATTAGCGTAAGTGCGTACAACCCGAACGGATAGTAAGACACGGTGCTAATAATAATAATAATAGTGTTGTTTCTTTATGGTCTGCTCCAGTGAAGTTTAGTTATCATGGAGCTCTCCAAAATGTCTTGTTTGAGTTCAAGTGATAGTACTGAGGAAGAGACGATGCAGCTGTTAGCAATTGTTTTAGTAGAGGAAGAAAAAAAAAATAGAAGGTGTTCAATTAACGCTTTCATTCAAATATAAAAACATTTATTAAATATAAAACCTAAATAGAATAGTATTTAAATATACATGAAACAAACTGAAAACAAAAACTTCAACACTTCTTTGGTTATTTTCACCACGGATCCCAAGCAGAGCTATTGACATGCGCAACATAAGATGACTCAAGATGGGAGATGGAAAAGTTGCCTGGCCAGCAATCGGTAAAAAAACAGCGCGGCGTAGCAAGGAGTAGTTTAGCTTAGCTTTCTGTGAGAACCAACACATTTAAATATAGGTCTGATATTTTTCCAAACAGTTAGCAGAGCAAATCTTAGCTTAGCATTATGTGTGTACTGACCTTTAAGACTTGTGATCAATCTTTTTAACCCTCCAGCCACAAGGGCGGGAGTTTTAATTTTGACAAATTAAGTGTTGAAATATAAATAAATTTACTTTTAAGGTATTATCAGCTTTACTTTGAATGTAGAAATTATAAGTGTAAAAAGACAAATTCGTAAATTTGAAGGATGACACCTAGACACCGGAATCAAACCTGGGACCCTTGCTTTAGCCCGCCAATGTTCTAGCACTAAACTATCCAGGTTTCAACCCCTGATTGGGGTCATTCTTCAATCATAGATTAAGGTAGAGTCTATGGTAAACATGTGTAAATCATTTCAATATTTTAAACTTCACTATTCATGTACATTTAATTGTACACATGTTATGATATTCACTTTCATGTACAATTGTCTTTGTACTAACAGTGGCATAAAGTTGATCCCCCGAGTTACCGATAGCTGTGATGTCAACAACAGTCATATTAGCTCATTATTTCCACACGTCCATAACATACCCTGTCTTAAGCTGTGAATGAAGAATGATCCTGAGTACGGGATGAATTCTGGATAGCTTAGTGGTAGAGCATTGCGCACTATGTCAAGGGTACTGAGTCCAACCACCATGTTAAGGTATCATTTTTCAAATTTATCAATATGATACTTTATATGACCATATATGTAACCTAAAGATTATTTCAATTTTTCAAGCTTCGTTATTCATTTGCGAATAATTAATAAACTGTAGAATCGTTAGCTTTCAACCATGTTAATGATTTTTAAAGTGAGTAACTATAAACAAGTTTTTAATTGTTTATTTATTCGAGGTATTTAACGTGCACTTTTTGAACTGATTGATTATGTAAGCACACAACTTGTAAATTAACTTGGATAGAACAGACAAAATACTCAGCACCCGGCCGTTAATTCATCACTAAGAAAGGGGAAACTCACCAACCGAGCTAAGGTGTTGGACCTGAACAGGTTATCCCCGTAACTATCTTCTAACCTACACCTTGGTGTGGTCCTTTCCATTCAAACAGAATGTTTGTTAAATTGGTAAGTTTTAATGTAAGAAGAGTAAGCCTCTCACCTGAGATGGACTGCCCATAACCTCACTGTACAAGTCCATCACGATGTGAGAGAATGGTTTATTCTGGCTGTGTGTCTTGCAGTAGTCAGAGATCACCTGTCAGGCCCACAAATAGATGACAACCAATAAGAGGAAAGCAACTCACATAGAAACTCAACATCACAATCTAAGCTCAGGAAAATGGTCGAAATGAGAGGATGTTAAGGGAATGTTGATTTTTGATGGTCTATACATTTTTTTTTGTCCGTGCATTCATTTAAAAAAGCTAATGTTAGGAAATAATTGGAAAGTGGAGGCCATGGGAAAGAAGTTTGTAAGGATCAGGTTAGCTGTCACGAGGAGAAACAAGATTAGGAATGAAGTTATTCGAGAAAGAGTAGGAGTACATCCGATAGTAGAGGAAGTAAGGCTGAGTTGGTATGGGCATGTAATGAGAATGTAGAAAGAGAGGATGCCAAATAATAAAATGATGAAAATGAAGGGTGTAAGAAAAAGACTGCAAGGGAGGCCAAGAAAGAGATGGGAGGAGCAGATAGCAAAAAGTGTACAAGTGAGAGGAGAAGAATGGAAGCAATTAAAAGAGGAAGAATGGTGGAAGGATGGAGGACGATGGAGTCATTTTATTAAAGTGGCCCGCCCGGCCACAAGCTGAGAACAGTTGATGATGAATACTAGTTTTCACAAACACCTTGTGCAGAAAATATGAATAATTATTTTAGACATGTATGGACATGTTAGTGGGGGCAAAACAGTTTCTAACCTAAAATAAAAAGTTACTGCTCAAAATATTCAGTTTAGTGTCAATATGTTACATACACTATCTTGTATTCACTGTCAAATTAAAATAGACCGAGTAAACTAAAATCACCCTATTTTTATTAAATAAATAACAAAAATTTATTTATACACTATATTTTTAGTGACTACTGTAGAGCTTTTCATTATTAGTGTCCCCTGATATCTTTCACTTATTTCCATAACCTTGAAAAAACCACATACAATTGGCCATGTCTGAAATTAGGTTCAGGTAGACAAATACCGACTCTATCCAAGGTTTGACCTTGTGACTTCTTAAAAAATATGTATCAAGAACATTAGTTTAGCCAGAAACTGCCCCCATTCTAAAAATTAAGGAGGATATCTGGTTCTACAGGTGCCAAATCAATTCTCAGTATCAAAAATAAAATCCTTTTGAGACAAATCTTTTTAAAATTGTTGCATTGATTAAATTTGTATCCAATTTGGTCTCTGATATGTGTGTTTCATCGCAAAGGTCGTGTTTAGCATTCAAGTTCCTAAGGAGCATTATCATACCAACTATTTTTTAACCAGGTGTCACTTTTACTCAAACATTTATTTTTCAGTTCTCCATCACCCAGTTTCATGAACCACTCACTATATAGCCAGATTTTCTTAGGCATAACAACCTGGAAGGCCTTTTCTCCCTACCAGAATACTACATAGTTACGAGTTTATTGCATTCATGCTGCATATCCTACTCACCGTAACATGTGAGATTTGATTACTCTAACAATGTCTGGTGAAGCGTATAGGTTATGTAACCTCTTTAACTCTCCACTATCGTTTAACCTTTTTGGACCAAAAATTTTCTAAGTTTTTGAACATCCTATATTTCTTATCGTCCTGTAAAGTAAGATATCATGTTTCAAAACCATAAAGAGCAAACAGTAAAATTATTGTATTGTATGTTCTGAGTTAAACAGGTTCTTGTCATTATGATAACTTACTGACCTATTAATAGTATGAATTTTCGACAGTAATTTCCTAATTTACAATCTAGTATTGTTATCACTAGTTAAAAATTGTTCCTAAATATTTGAACTATCAACCCTATCAAATTATATGTTGTTCATAATAATATATAAATGGTTATCCTAAATTTGTGTTCTTTGTGTGATCATGTACATATTCTTCTCAGTGTTCACTTCCAAAACTATTTTCATGCTGGTCTCTAGTAAAATTTCTGCAAAGGCTAATACTTATAAAACTGAAGCCTTTTCATTAAAGAACCCCTTGTCAATTAATACACTAAACTAACAATTTACTATAATTGCAAAATAGTTCTATTCTGATGAATGTCACTAATCTCCCATTTAATAAAGTGGGAAATAATATTGCATTATTGGCAATTAAATATTTAATTGGGTTTAAGGTCTGAACAAAGCTTATATAAACATTCCTTGTAAAATAGATAATGAAGTTTCACTTAGGAGATATTGATTTTAAGTAATTAATATAATAGGTAGACACAATGAAGGCTTTATGTTCTGTTCTACCTGAATAAAACTTGGCTGGTAGGTAGTTTAGTATTAGCGAGAAAATTGAGTGGTCCAACCTAACCATCCATTCAATTTAGTATATATTATAACTTTTTAAATTGAAAGAAATTTTGGTACCAAACTTAATTATGTTATCAACTTAAGTTTAATGTTTTAGAATGCAAATAATGACTTCATCAATAATACTGAGTAAATCGCCAAATAATGAACCAGCAATGGCAAACCTCAAATCTTCTGTAAGTCCATTTTTCTATGTATGTAAGCTATTTGGATTGGCTCCGGTCAATATCGTTCAAAGCTATGATGAGTCTAACAGTGGTCGTTGGTTCACAAGACAACCAAGTGTGTCTAATAACACTAACAACCACGCAGGGAGAGGAAAAATCAGCCTCATTAAGTGTCAGATGTTAATCACAGGAAAGATTTTCAACATCACACTGATTGCTAGTATAATTGCTAGTACCCCAGTCCACATGACACGGACACACCATTCATCAAAGTTAAATGATAAATTTGTATCAATATACATTAACATCTTTGTAGACATTTTACAAACACTCATTGCTCTACTAATTATTGCTATGTTCACTTGCGGCAGTCTCTGGAAGAGGTTGGAGAATATTTTGAACATCTTCAATTGCATAGATAACATTTTGATGCAAAACAAAGCTAATGTTTACCATTCAACACGTAAGGTCATGATCTGGGAGATATCTGTAATTTGTATCGGGACAATCCCGTTTTTCTTTCTTAACACCATGCGCTTCAGTAACACGTGGTTAGAAGTGTGCGTCAGAATTATGTCAGCACACTTGGTACTGTGTGTTGGTCTTATATTCAACATCCTTGTTGGTAACATGGCACTATTAGTCAAACAAAGGCTGTCTCACTTGAATTTACAGATATCTAATATCGCTCTCATCTATGGAAGTGATGGACCAGAAGTAACTTCATCTCCTAGCACTAGTCACACGTTCGTGAACAGATTATTTACCCTTGTTGACATCCGACCTGTGTGTGAAATTGCTCCTATTGATTCTCTGTCTGATCAACCTCGCAGCCTGTGGCTGAATTCTCTTCGCCAAGCCCACAGTAGTTTGTGCGATGCCATCCATTGCATAAATGAAATGTTTGGACTGCTACTGTTACTGAATATTATAGTCAACTTCATAGTACTAATACAAAGACTGAACTGGATCATGGAAATATTTACTAAAGGAATAACAGAACCAATCATTTCCCTTGCCTATGTGGTGATGATCATTATCATGAATGTAGGATTTTTGATGTTGAGTTGTGACAGCGCAAGCTCAGAGGCGAGTTACACCCTCGTGTTACTGCAGAAAATGACTCTCCTGAGAGATGTGGGCCGGCCCACTATGGCGGCAGAAGTACAACTGTTCTTGCAACAGATCACCAACATGAAAGTCCAGTTCACTGCAAGCAGGTTCTTTACTCTGGATCGTGCCATGTTATTCTCTTCCCTTGGAGCACTGATGAGCTATTTAGTAATCCTTGTGCAATTCCAAATTAACTAAAGTTATGTAATTTATGTAATCATAAGCGTTTTTAATGTATTTGTGAAACAATGCCTTGGTTAACAGCACTGAAATTTGTTTGTCAATCTATTATATTCCATCCAAAGGTGATATTTGTGGGAAGACTTAATACAAATGGTATAGAGTAGACTATAGTTAGCTGGTCTCAGTGATTATTAAATAAATAATATTTTAAGCTTTTAAAAAGAATTGTCATTCTAGATTTAAAGTTGGAACATATGATACTGGTTTATTATTATTTGTAGTATATTATGGTATAATGTGGTGTTTTGGTGTTACCAAAAGTGTGGTAATCATTAATAAAAAATAAACAGAAGGAAAGATAGGCAACTAATATAGCTTGCAAATGTGTGAATAAATAATAAATTATTATTTATTATTTATTACTGTTCATCATTGTTAGGTCATCAATCTTGCGATTTGTTTGTTGCAGCTCTCTCCACTTTTGCATATCTTAGCCAAACTTTTTACAGCTTTGTATCTTCTTCTGCCAACATAGTTTGCTATCTGATTCATGTACTTTTTTAAATTTGATTTCCATTTATTTAAAAATAATTATGGAAATTTATTGCACACAATTTCTGTATATTATTAGAGAATCCAAAATTATGACAAGTGGTATAATTTTGTTTAAATAATTGTGCAAAAAAATTCTTTGACTGAGCCGCGGGAGAAGCAGGGATGGGGAGGAAAAGTGGTGAACTGTAAAAAATCTTTAATATCTATTTAAATATATATATATATATATATATATATATATATATATATATATATATATATA
>CABFVX010000333.1:151675-191679 GCA_902151425.1 Timema shepardi
ATATATATATATATATATATATATATATATATATATATATATATATATAATACTCACTAAACCATAGGTCTCGTGAAAAGCAAACATGGAGGTGACAATCTTTCATTTTCAAAAATAGGGGAATGAGTTAGGCTCTGCCATTCATTTAAATATTTCTTTTAAATTTACAATATCCCAAATGATCTGCTCAAAATTTTAACTACATAGTGAAGGTTACAACTACATAACTTACTTATATTAAGAACATTTTGCTACATAGGCATACAGAGCCCAAGCGTTTTTTTTTATCTTAACACAATTTTAACAAAGAAACCTAGCTTAGCCAAACATAGCCTAACCAAATCAAAGAAAGTAATTATATTTGTTCAGTAAAAATATACAAACTATTGTGACATATTTAATATGCTGCAAGGTTCTATTTCTACATCTAATGCGATATTATTTATGACCTTAAGAACTTTCCACTGTAGCAAAACTTCCTAAATAATTTCCAGCTGGTATTGTAATATGAATTTATCGAATCTCCGTCTCTCTCTCTCCCATTCAACCTGACATATCTCCTACCAACCTCACTCGGCGTCAAAACACAACCGACTAGGACAAGATACCTTGTACAACCGACTTGCCAGGCCAGATGACATCAGCACGCTTGAGGTTCCTTGTTTGAGTACAATCGACAAGGTTCGAGTTCAGTCTTCAAACTTCTACAACAGCACAGACTTTTCAAAGGCATTACATCATTTCCAGTCACATGAGTTGCAAGAGGAAAAACAGAATCTGCTTCTCCTTGATCATGTGACTCCCTTTGTAGTCCCCTCCTCCTTTTTCAATATCTCGCTATTCTGGCATCTGGACAGTATAAAATAACCTGAGATTCACAATTGTTGCACTCTTGACGGCAATAAGAAACCAGGCGCTAAACTGTTAGTCAAGGCTCTAACCAGCCAATAATTTCAGGGGGGTTGGTTTGGTGGATACATCCCCTAATTGCCTGAGCCTAGAAAAAATTATAAATGATAAAGAGTTCTAGAAGCTATCTGAAGTGTTTTTTTTTTACCACAACATTACCCCCTAACTAACAAAGGCTAGGAAAAATTATGGATAATAAACACCTTTAAAAACTCTATAAAGTGTTTTTAATAGTAGCATAACACCCTAACTCCTGAAGGCAAGGACAAATTCAAAATATTATACACCTCTAGAAGCTATCTGGATTTTTTTTTATGGCAACATAACCCCCTAACTGCCGGAGGCTAGGAGAAATTATAGAGATATTAAACACCTCTAGAAACTATCAGAAGTGCTTTTTATGGTAACACAGTCCCCTAATTTGTACTTGTACCTTAATTTTTATATTGTTTGAACCATAAATAAAGTCATATGTATTTTGTTCATAAATTTTGGGGGTGGGGGGTCAAACTATGGTCTTGCTGTTAGTAGCCTCCATTCCAAAAAATATAAGATGTAAATGATCTATTTTCGACATAGAATATTTCGTTGTTGTTTCTAAATTCCATTTGGATTAAAGTCTTGATAAGTGATTTAACTTTGTAATTATATATAGTCTTTGTTTATGGCTTAGTTTCCATTCACAATTAATTATCCTTACAGCACATAAGTATTATGCAATACAGACGACAGATAAATGTAACTAGTATTAATAATACTTTTTAATAAAATAACATGTTTCTATTCTTGACTATTTAAATTTGGAGTGATAGTAAATACTTTTAATATTTGCATATTTATTTATTTATTGGTATTATTCTAGAGTTATGTATAAGATAAGATAATTAGATTTGTTTAGCTTATTAGCAATTTATGGCCTTAAGCCTCTTAGGGTTTGTTAGGTTTTTTATTTGGAATTTAAATATTATAATTCTATCTTATCACGCCATTTTGAGCGATAGTTTGCATGGCTTACTATTGTAAAGAGTCTTGATGAATATAATATTGGTTGATATTTCTACACTTTATCAAGGAGGAAGAAAATAAGTTAGGAAGTTATTATGCCTTTTGATCCGTAGGTTACCTCTGCCCCTCGGGTGTTAGACGGGAAGAATGACTTTGATTGTATATATTGTAACCAGAGGTATGGTTAAGAGCAGAATGTCATTAGTTGATATGTACTAGCCAGGAAGTAAGATATGTACAGACCATTTAGTAAGTTATAAGTCCAATTTGTATATATGGGTATCTTTGAATAGTTTAGATATGTAGATGTGGCAATTTGTTTTGATTATGGCTCATGAGCCTTAACCTTTTGCATTTGAATTAGTACTGTTAAATTATTAAACACGTTCTTTAATCTTGGTGATTGTTTTTGGCACGATGTAACGTCATAATATTATTCTTATTTACTTATGCAGATTTATCGCTTCAAGATATATTTTGTTGGAGTTTTGATATTGCGCATTGTCCGCAACCAACAAAATAAATATTGTTAACCAATGACTATTATCATTTATAATAAAACGGCCTTCAAGCCTTTATCTATTACATGTCATTTGTTATGCTTTTCGTCACACAAACCCTAACTTCCAATATCTTGAATGGTTACACACTTTAATTATCTGATGGTTATAATTGCTAGGTTTGGGAGTCTGAGTTTTTCTGAGTTGGGTCAAGGCCAAATAAAGATTCCTAGTGATCTTCTTGTCTGTTCTTTGTATAGCAACCGCCTCCTCTCAATAGAGAGAAGGGATTAGCTACATACCCAATGCCCCGGTTGATAATATTTACTTGAGTCTAAAGCATAGTAAATAATAAGCGTATGATATATAAATTAAATTTTACTTCATGAGTAAAACGTGTTTGGGGAGCTTGGGTATCCCTGTTATGCTTCACTTCTCCATGATAGTTGGGACAGTCTAGGAACATTGCTGACTTAAATATTCTTTTCTTTGTGAAGTCATTGTATTTTTTATATTCTTTATCTCTAACAATTACATTTAGAGATTTAAAGACATATGTTGTGTATGGCAGTATTCTCTCTAATGAAACTGTGTTTATTTCAACAATAAAGCTATATATATGTAGTATTGAGCTTCCGTTTCTTGTTCTGTTTTTTTAACAGATAGGATATCAACATTCTTTTTAATAGCTATTTAAAAGGGCGCTTCACTATTGATCAAAATGGATATTCAAACACTATTAAAAAAAACAGTGTTATTATAACTATAGTATATATATATATATATAGCTAAATTATTTAGCTAGAAATAATAATCTGGGGCTTAACACAAATAGGGTAACAGACACAGTCATCACATTAATCATTATTATAAATAAGCCATTAGCGAAACCATTAAAACAAAGAATCCATAGCTATCAATACATAATTTAGCCAGGAGGGTGTGGGGTTTTTGGATTCCATCCCCTATCAAAATATGACTAAATTTAATATTATTCTAATTAACATATGCAGCAGAAACATAGATAATGAATGAAAAGAGAAACTAGAAAAGTGGAGGCCATGATAATTAAGTTTTTGAGGAGCATGTTTGCTGTCACGAGGAGAAACAGGATAAGGAATGACGTTATCCAGAAAAGAGTGGGGGTACAGGGAGTACACGAGATAGTAGAGGAAGACATACTGAGATGGTATGAGCATGTACTGAGAATGGAAAAAGGAAGTATGCCAAAGAAAATGAGGAAATGAAGTATTTAGGAAAAAGACCGCAAGGGAGGTGAAGAAAGAGATGGGAGGAGCAGATAAGAGATAGTGTGTAAGTGAGAGGAAGATGAAGACATTTTACTACAATGACCCGGCCACAGGCTGGATACAGTTGATGATGATGATGATGATGATGATGGTGATGAATAATCTAATATCTAGGATTTATTGCAGTCACATAACCAAAGAGGGTTACTGGATGCTACCACCTCCCTTCCTTTGCTTGAAATGTGAAGTAAAAAAAGGGGGAAAAAAACTTCATGGCATAATCCCACAGTCAAACTATACTGACTGAGCCGATATTAAATTGAATTACAATTATAATACACTGATTCAAGGAATTATATGAAATATAAACATGACTGGTACTAATATTGAGTTTCAAATTACAATAATTTACACACATTTTTGTTATATTTGAAAGAAGGTTCAGTAAAGGTAGATAAAAACATTTTAAATGGAATAAGCACAATGTAGCTTTTACAATGAAAAAGAAGCATACAGTTCACACTCTAAATTGCCGCCACTGGACAAAGAGGTAATTGCTGCCTCTTGAAGAAAATCAATCGCTTTATATCCACGCATCCTGTAACTCCTTCAAAATATAACAAAAGACCCCAACAAGTGAAAAGAGGTTTACTCTTAGAAAGATTTTCATGAATTATTGTAATCCATGCTAAATACAGGATAAGCAGTTGTCCAAGTCATGCTTTCATTTAGGGTAGAGTGTAATGAAATAGAATTTCATTTGATAATCATTCCGATCAAAATTTTCCACCCTTCATATATTTTAAAATTAATGAATATTTAAAAAAATATAAAACTCAAAGCATACAATTTTGTTAGAAAATCTTCTCACAGTTGGGTGACTAAAGATATTTATTTTTTAATTGTTGATAACTAAATTTCATCGTTCGTAGTTAACTCCACCTCTATTGCAAACACTTGTGAAACATGGCTGAAAGGCATGTTTTGTCGTTTTTTTTGCTCCATCCAATTCTTTCGCTTCTCGAAGGATAGAGCATGGTGTAACTTAAAAAAAACCATGGCTGGTTCTGAAACAATTTCCTTCGAAAGATATTAGTAAAAAGAAGGCTTCTCTTTACAGTCGTCCAACAAAATTATACGGGAACGGCCCATGTTAAATTAATCTCTCTTTTCTCAAAAATAAAAACGGTTCGAGTATAAAGAAACAGTAGTTTAGCTACTGTACCGGCTTAAGTTTATAAATATAATAAAAAAAGAATATTAAATTGATTAAAAGCAAGTTCTTATATTTAAATAGACAGTAAGAACCAAGCCCTTACTGACATTAATAAGCCGGAGCACAATAAGACTCCAACCTCTGAAAGTACCCTACCACCTTCACAAAAACATAAAGTGGAACCCAAAAAGCAGGGGATTCATCAGAGAAACTTAACGTTTGAATAGTTTTATACAAAATCAATTATCAAAATGTATGAACTAGTTCATTTAATAAACACAGCTAACTATTTTACCAGCATTGCTACAGAATTTACCCCTCAAAACAACCACCCTAATAAAAGTGAATTTTAGACATTTGTCTATTCTCAATTTCCAAACCAATGATTTAAAAATTATATTTTATTTGCCATGTAAATTTAACAAATGTTATTAAAAATAAAATGATGTTTTTACATTGTGTTATTAGGTGGTACTAAGACATTAATAGCAGTAAATAATAAATAGTCTAGTAAATAATGTGTGTGATAGAAGCAAATTTTACACACATCCTTGTAAGGATATTTATACAACAAAACAAACATTTTTAACAATTTTAATAATATGGGTTGATAAGTTACAAGGCCGTAGCCAGCAATAATTTCAGGGGGGTTTGGTGGGCACATCCTCCAATTGCCCGAGGCTATAAAACATTCTAAATGATAAACAGCTCTAGAAGTGTTTGTTTATGGCAACATAACACCATAAGCGCCGAAGGCTAGAAAAAACTATATATATATATTAAACACCTCTAGAAGCTTTCTGAAGTGCTTTTTATGGTAACACAGCCCCCTAATTTGTACTTGTACCTTAATTTTTATATTGTTTGAACCATAAATAAAGCCATATATATTTTGTTCATAAAACTTTGGGGGGGTGGGAGGAGTTGGACCCCCCCCTGACTAAGGCCTTGATAAGTTAGATTTTAGCTAAAGCAACCATATACAATTAGAACACTAGATGAACAATTATTATTATTATTGAGGAAGTGTTCATTCTAGTGATTATCAACCAATAACCAATCAATAAAGTAAATCAATGTTATAATTGTTAATTAAATATTCATGTAAGTTTAAGGTCTGAATAAAGATTACATAGAGATTTCTTACTAAAGGAAACACTCCCTAAATTACATAATTAAGTTTTAATTGAGTTTGCTATTGAATTTTAGGTAACTTTTAGTATAATAGGTAGACACAATGAAGGTCATGTGTTCTTTTAAACCTGACTAAAACAGTGCTAGTAGTTTACTAGTTGAAAGAAGTTTGAGCAATAAGGTTCGCCCATTGGATTCATTCTATGTAAATGATAAATATTTTAATCTTTTTAAATATAAATTTTGTTATTACAGATTAACTTGATTTATCAGCCAAGCTTAGTATGAAATTAGTGAATTCACCAACAATGAGTGAAGGACAAAAATCTGAAACAATAACAAATCTCCCATCTACTGTAAGTCCATTTCTCTATATTTGTAAGGTACTTGGATTGGCTCCGGTCAAGATCAATCAAATATATGAGTATACTGGGGGCCAATTGTTCACAAGATACCCACATGGGTCCAATTTCGATGAAAACTGTGCCAGTGGGCGAAAAAACAGCTTCATTAAATGTCAATTGTCAATTGCATGGAGCATTTTCAACATCGCAATGGTCACAATTATTATTGCTAGCACTCCAGTTCGAATAATAAAACTGTACAGTTCAATCATATCATCTAAAATGTCATATATATCAGCATACACTCAATCAATTACTTTAAGTTTGCAAGCAGCCATTGCTCTGCTTTGTATTACTCTGTCAACATGCAGAAATCACTGGGAAAGGTTTGGGGATGTTTTGAATGTCTTTAATAAGCTGGATAACATTTTGTTTCAAAACAAAGTTACTGTCTATGGTTTAACACGTACTTTTCTGTTCTTGGAAATAGCTGCTATTTGTCTAATAGTTATACCATATAACTTCCTTTCCATCATCGTAACTTATCACGATTGGTTTGAAGCATGTGTTGGAATTATGTCGATACAACTGGTTCAGAGTGTTAGTTTTATATTCAACATCCTTGTTGGTAATATGGCACTTTTAGTTAAACAAAGGCTGTCTCACTTGAATGGACAAATATCCAAGATCGCCGCTATTTACAAGAGTGATGAGCAAGAAGTAACTTCATCTCCTGGTACTATTCACAAGTTCACAAGATCCTTTACCCTCGTTGACACCAAACCTTTGTCTGGTATTCCTTCTATTAGTATCCTGGCTGATCAACCTCACAGCTGTAGGCTATATGCTCTTCGCCAAGCGCACAGTAGTTTGTGCGATGCCATCCACACCATCAACAAGATTTTCGGACTCCGACTGTTGCTAAACTTGTTAGTCAACTTCATTGTAGTAATACAAAAGCTGTACTGGATTGTGATGATGGTATTCAAAATAGGGATAACCATTAAAGTGACTGCCATCTCCTTTGGGGTGTTGGTCATCATCATGAACGTCACATTTCCTATTTTGAGCTGTGACTGTGTGAACTCAGAGGCGAGTGACACCATTGTGGTCCTCCAAAAGATGACCCTACTGAGAGGTGTGGACCAGCACACCATGGCAGAGGCACAAATGTTCCTGCAGCAGGTCAACAACAGGAAGGTACATTTCACTGCGGATGGCTTCTTTACCCTGGATCGTGCCATGTTGTTATCTGCTCTTGGGGCAGTGATGACTTATTTAGTAATTCTTGTGCAATTCCAAATTAACTAGTCTGTTAAGTATTTTATGTTATCATGTAGAGTGTGTTTTTAATATATCTGTAAATCTTTGCCTTAGCTAAAAGCACAAAATTTGTCACATTTGATACTGTTTGGGCAGTAGTTACATGGTTTCAGCCATTGATTAATTATTTTTTCCATATATATGTTCTTTAAAGTATATAATTATTAGTAGTTAATTATTTCTTGTAGTATTAATATGCTTTAAGTAGCTGTTGATACAAAATTTGCCAAATTCATTAAAATTGCAAATCAAAAATCAATAAAATGACCAGTAAAAAAAGGACAATTGAAAGAGTACATGGTTGTGTGAAGAATAAGAAGAAATAATAAATAAATAATGTTATTAATCAATGACTAATGATAAAAGACAAGATTTCTACATGAATATTTAAGGAGAATGAACCATTGTAAAAATTGTTAATTTGCTGAAATGGCTTAAATTTTGGAAATATGTTGGATTTAGATGTAGATTTATACTCCTCCCCAATACAAATTTCCAACCTGATATAAGCCCATGCAAGGAAGGAGACCAATTAGATTAGTAAAGGAAATCGAAGGGAGAGGTCTGTTACTTTCTTTTCCATCATGGTTTCACTATCCCACATATGGTTATTGGTAGACGAAGGAAAAGAAGGGGGGAACGGTTCATTTACTTATCTTTCGTCTCCTTTTATGATAGTTTCCTTGGACACCCGAGGTGAGCATAATACACTATGGCTTCCGCGATCAAATATTAGAGCACCCCAAAACTTAACTCATCGTTTCTCGAGAACTATTTTGACTATCCCCGTAATTTTTTCAGAATTATTTACAAAAGCCTTATATGCCATTATGATATCTGCAGTAACAGTAACGGGTTCATATTGAAAAAAAAAAAGTTTTCTTTTCCCAGTAGGATGTGTTTAGTTACGAGTTATTTGTGCTGCTATGTTTTCAATACACCGATGGTTGTCAGAAAGACGGTTACTGAGGATAATTTTATTTATTTTATTTTTTATGATTTACTATTACTAGCTTTGTAGTTTATTGCCCATTAATATATTTATGAACACATCCGAGTTCAATTATTTGTCTATTATTACAACATTCTTAAACATTGTCTATAATGGTGAACATTGTTGTGTTTTTCTACTTTGTTCATTAAATATATGAAAAATCTTCTTTATATTTTCAAGGACAATTAGATAAAATTTCTCAAATAAATCCATTCTTAATTAATATTTGAAATACTTTAAATGTAGCGTAAAGCCCATTATGTCAACAACAAAGTATTTAAGCCATCTTAATATCCTCCTATATGTTAATGTCAAATACTTAAATCACTTTTGATTGTGCGCTTTATTTGTTATTTTATCATTCTTGTAAAATGGTGAATTGATACGCAAAATGTTAAATATTTAATCTTATTTATTTGCCGAGCAAGAATCAGACACTAATAATTTATTGAAACACTAACAAATTCTCTTATGTAACATACTCGGTTAAAAAATATAACATTTTTGTAATGAATTATAAGTAATTTTCACTTACTTTCACAGCTGTTAGTAGCTTAATTTTTTGTTGTTGTTAATGCCATCAGCCATAACTGATGTTATTGATTTTAAGATTATTTTTAAGCGCAGTATATCCCTAAATATTTTTAAAAATTTAGATTACAGGTGCTTTGTATACTCAATCAATATTTCTAGGATTATTATACATTTAAAAAAGCTAACATAATTACAATCTTTGATTCCAATCTTTAATATAAATTGTTTTGTTCCCTTTTCTTTCACGAATTCAACTATATTACTGTAAATGAATTTAATTTTTGTCATATTTGTACATGTTTTATTTGAACACTTTTCTAAGATAGGCTGGATGTGGTCACTGTACCCAGCAATTGCACAAATATTTGCCGATGGTACTCTTTCGGTATGAAAGAGGGTCAGTTTCAGGCCTAAATGGAGCCATTTCATGTATATAATAAATTATAATGTATTTGAACTCACTGCTGGCTGGGGACCCCAAATTATTTTCTTCTTTTTATCATGTATATTTTTTCAAAGATAAAAATAAACTTGATTTTATTTCTTCAGATTGTGCTTTACATAACAAGTAGACTGTAAAGTTATCCCGTGAACATTAATTCTAAATAAATATAGTAATAAGACGCAATGATAAGAATACAAATAAATATGGTCAATGGAATAACAAAATATTATATTTAGCTCTGCTAGGTTGTGTCATTTTGTATTGTAAAATGTTAGATTTAAATTCACAAAGCATTAGAATGGCTGTTATATGGTGCCAATACTGGCACAAATTATTAAAACATTGTTACTTGACTTTATCACCAGCAGGGGGAGCTTACATGTCCTTCAGCTAGAAAGATGCGAATAAGAAGAAGCTCACAAGTCCAGGAGGGTTGCTTTTTCATATTTAATTATTTCATTCCTAATTTAATTTATTGTTCTTCATTTTTATTCTTTGCCCTTACCAAGAATAAACTTGTATTTCCAATATTTTTTTTCGGGAGTCTAGCGCACGTCATTTAGCTAGCTGTAAAAGTAGGTTTGTATTCACAACTTTGCAATGTTTCAAAATCATATGTTGCACTACAACAATATATTAATGCTATCAATAAAAGTCTGTGTTAGAATAGTTAATATTATGCTGGTGAGATTATTTGAAATTTACTCGCAAAGACAAAAGTTTTAGAAAGAAAATGTAAGGTGCTCAGAAATCAACAGGGAATCAATTGTTTTTTATATTTGGTGTATCTAAATATAGATTTTCCTTATTTTATTGATAAGTTATCTTATTATGTTTTACAGAGTTCAATATAAATGTACCTCTCATGTTTGATTCAATTTTATTTTGTCTTCACTTTATCACTTTGCTTATGTTTAGTTGTTTTCCTTCTTGCTTGCACATCTTTGATGTATTTTGGATCTCTGCTTGTCATTCCTCTTGTAACTCTAGGATTTGCAATCTTGGAGGGGATACATTCAAAGTAAAATTTATTTGGTTTTGGCAGCATTTCTTGAATCCGAAATTCCATATTCCTCTCCACCATGGGTGCCCACAGATATTTTTCCAAGGGGGTCAAAATATATTTCTACACACATGCACATGCGCACCTGGAAAAGCTTCTAATGGTTACTGGCATTATAATTGCAATGTAAAGATACTAAAAATACAGCAGCACTTGATATCGTTCATTTTCTCTGTTCTCAGACGAAAATATTATGATGGAATGTTGACAATTGTTAAAAATGTAGTGACAGGGTTTATTTGGACATGCATCTAGTGGTTGGGGTGTTAATATATAACGATGTTAAATGTTGGAAGAAAAAAATTGTGAGATAAACTATAGTATTAAAAAATTGTCAACAAAGTATTCTTTTCAAAGAAAACAATTCCAGGGAGCGGGGAAAGTGCCCCCTCTTGTCCAATACTGCGGGCGCCCATGCTCTCCACACTGATAAATGATGTATCACAATCAAAGTGTAAAATCAGAATAAATAAAAATCTACTTGTAATATTTAGTTGTCCTTGAATTTGGTAAAAATAAGGATAAATTCAATCCAATGCTAACTCTACATTATAATTTAAGTACACACCTAATTTCTTAATTTTGATTACATCTCGGATATTGGTGACTGTTGGGTGGTCTCTTTTTAGTTGAATGAGTGAGGGCAAACATTTGACTTCAACTTGAGTATCATCACCAACTAAGCTGTCTGGGATAGCTCCAAGATAGTAATGATCAGGATCAAGGAAAACACTATAAGAAGCAACAGATAGATGAAACTTCTCTTCGTAGTGTTTGATCGCAACAAACTTGTTCATTCTACCATATTTGATTGCATCTGTGTTAAGTTCTCTTGGATTGACGATGGTTACTACTGTGTTGTGACATATAGTTTGTGGGACTAAATAGGCCTAATTAAGTGCATTAGTTTTTATCTTTTTATTTAGCACCACATCTTACTACTCGTTGGGGTTATACGCCTAAGTACTAATTACGCTAGTGGATTAGGAATTGGGAAGGTTGAATTTAGATGACGGGAACCCACATTGTCATGAAGGGAGAGTGGAAACTATTTAGGAAAAACCTTTCCCAGTTCACCCAAACGAACCTCAATCTCCCTGTCCTCGGCAGTCTAGCTCAACACGAATCTAGCGCGTTAGCCAACTATGCCACCGAGGTGGGTATAAATTAATATGTTCTTTTGATAATTCAGTTAATTTTTCAAAAGTGTTTGAAAAATAACTCATAAAATATTTCAATCTATCTTTATCTTTCTTAATAACTTTGAGACTTAACAACTCTTTTAGTTTTGAACTCTGGTTTAGTTTGCCGTAGGTACAGACTCAAACTAAAATGTCTCTCCACTTCCGCCTTCCAGTTGTGACTGTTACACCTATTTGCTGTGAGTGATACCAGGATCGTAACACTCCGGCTATATTTGGCTGCTCTGCAAAATGACCTGAGGGTCAGTCTGGGTCGCTGTGAACATCGGGTCAATCAAAATAATACCACTCCCACAGTTTAACTATAATATTAAAAATAAAATTGATTAATTAACTACAATCCTTTTTCATTTGGTTAACATATTAATAAAAACAATCAATCCAGCACCTAAAATATATTCCCCCATCAAAACTATATGTATTATTTTATAAATTTAATTTTGTCTTCATCATAAACAATATGTTAACTTTTTTTTATACTAAGTTACAAAATATTACGCTGAATAATTTATGTGTGGGGTATCCTCGTATTAAACATTGTTCAAATTCTTATAACTTCCATAAAATATATATATTATTTTATTTAAAAAAATCTTTAATAGATATTATAATCAATAGTATTAACCAAAATTACAATTTAGAAATAAAATATTTCATGCACCATTCCCCTTAACCACCATAACCAGTAAGCTGATGAGCGATGGCATTCCTTATTGAAAATAAGGGGTTTGAAGTGGTGGAAAGTACCGAAGTTCAGTATATTTGGCCGTTGAACAATTAATTTAATTCAATATTTATTTGTTTGTTTTGGCCTGAAATTCATAAAGTAATACTTGTTGATATTTGGAATCTTTCAGTCAAAATTACTTTGTGGATTCATACTTTATTATTTAAATAATGATAATTTTTTAATAAAGAATAATAAAAATGTATAGAATTATGCAATATGACCTTATGTTTTGATAAAGATAAGGCATTTTTTGTTAGTAGTGTTTATGTGAGAGTGTGTATCGAACACACTAATGTTGTTCTCTGTCCCTTTTAGTTTTGTTAAATATCTTGAATTGATGGAACTTTAACATTTTTTTTTTTGTGAAAATAGTAGCAATATGTCATTTGTAGAGAATATTAACTAGCTATTAGTCTCTGTCTTTAAGACTTGTTATTTCTTTTTGCTCAAGGTAACTAAAAATATGTTTGGGAATATAATATTCTTTATTCCTGATATAATATTAGAAGGAATTAGATGGCAATTAAATGCTGAGTTAATTTGTTAGTGTCACTATACATTTACTAAAGTTAATATATTATTTATGTACTTCCTGTATTTTACCCTGGCTTCTTTGGTAAGGCCAATGAAATTTGTAATCCATTTTAGAATATTTCTCTGTTAATATATATAATTGTTTATTATATTAAAACTATTTCTCAGCGTCTTATCACTTACAACCAGAACCATCTCCGGTTAATGACAGACAGAACTTCTGCATACAGGATGAACAATTTCCTAAACTTAATATTATTCATTAATGTTTCTTTACTATTTGAATTAATGGTTTATTGTTCTTAATATAACTTAACTTTACTATATTTAATTATTTAATTTATTAAATAGACATTATGGAGTAAATTATATCAATAAAATCCAAAAGGTAGCTGTGAGATTTGATTAATTTAAGTGTTTAAATAGCCTGCATATTATGGATTGTATTTAAATCAATATCATTTAACTTAAAAATTGATAAGTGTGAATCAAATATGATTATTAAATAGACAACATATTATGGATGAAATTTAAATCAATTAGAAGTAGCTGTGAAATTGATCAATCTTTGTCGAATACAGTTATTATGTACATACCAAGCAGTGGTTCTATGCTAGCATAATAGGAGAGTAGTTTACCATTTATTGCAAACATATTAACTAAGAACAAAAGAAACTTTAGAGGAAAAACAACGTGTGATATTAGTTTCTATTTACAACTCCCATTAACACAACTATTCAAAGTAATCAATTGGTCATGAATTAATTCTTTTGGCTCATATAAAAACATATATAGATCAGTTTATGACCACTTAAATGTGGTCTAGTGGTCAGAATTTCTGGTTACAGATTCAGAGGGGGCCCAGGTTTGATCCCTGGCACTTCCAGATTTTTCTGTGAAGCTATGCGTCTGGAGTGAGCTCAAACTCAATCTCGTGGGGACAATCGGGGAACTTCTTGGATAAATTAGTAGTGGCTTCAGTCTAGAAAACTGAGATTAATGGCTAATGGGTTGTTGTACTGACCACATGACACCCTCTAGGCACAAATGTTAGCATTATCTTTACTAACATGCGTTAGCCGCTATTGTATACTATATCAACAATACTTAATAGTCACAGTTAAACTTCCCTAACTTGGATTGCCAAGGAAAATAAGAAAACAAAATTTAAATTGGTGAAAATTTTACCCCAAGTAAGTTGTATTTGATTTATATTTTGAAAGTTGTAGCATAAAGTAGCACAGCTTAGCCAAAATTTAAAGAAATACTTTTCCAAGAATGAACTTGAGCTTTGATGGGAACTTCAAATTATGGTAGTTTAGTTAGGAAGTTAAGACTATTAATTCACATTACACTCTCATGATATCAATAGCATAATCGTTATAATTTTATTTGAAAGGGCCATTTTAAATGATAATAAACATTTAGATATTGTAATTTGGATAATAATAATAATAATAATAATAATAATAAAAGGGCTTGTTTCTGTAAATAAGGCTGACTGCATTTATAAGAGACAATGGTTTGATCCCAAGTGATGCATAATATTTAACTAAGTAAATATTTTCATTATATACAGCTGGTTAAATTCCTATATAGCAGTAGGAAAGGGTGTTTTATCCTAAGCGTAATTTCTTAGTTTAGTTTGTGAGTTTGTTTGAATCGTTGTTCTGAAAATGTATTATAAATACGTCATTAAAAACAAATTAGACCTTTTAAAAGATGTTAGAACTCCTTTTTGTAATGTATGTAGTTTGAATCCTGGCTGGTGCCAAGTACAGGAGGGCAAGATAGGAGTTTAAAGTTTCAAACACAATAAATATGGGTGGTTTAAAGTTTACAAGACTGAATGTTTTAAAGTTCGGTTCCTAATAGTATAGATGTGATTTGAAAGTCATAACACTCTTAAGGCCTACAACCGGCAATACAAATGTAAATGTTTGAGATGTTTAATAATAAAAAAATAAATTAAAAAATGATGATGATAAAAGCTAATTATATACAGCACCATGTCTTACTACTTTATCAGGCTATACACATATGTACTAATTAGGTTAATGAGTTAGGGATGAGGAAGGTTGACTTTAGAAGAAGTTTACCTGCATTCGTGTGGAGGAATAGTAGAAAACCAATATAACACCCAACTGAGATTCAAACCCCGATCAGCCTATTATCAGCAGTCTAGTATAACAGGTAGGCGACACCTTAGACCATATGGCCAAAGAAGCAGGTAATTAGATTTTAAAAATATTTATTAAAAACACATTTTAGATGAATCATTGTAATTGTGACTGAGCTTCTCAAGGATCTCCAACTTCCTCTAGCCCTGATTTAGTGACAGACTAACCAAGTTGGCAGCCCTCTTCCGACTCAACATCATTGAACTCAGAGTAGGACTAGAGAATCCCCTAAGGGACAGTGTTAATCCAATCAGTGCGTGAGAGAAGACCACAAGTCTAAGCAGAAGGGAATTCGACATTGCGAGAACATCGAGAAACTAAGATAATCAAATAGAAATCCTCTTAGCTTTATGGATTTCTGTACATCTATTTTATGTGGTCAGTCAATATAGCCTGGGGAGAGGGGAGTCCTTGGGAAATATTGGGGATAGTCTGATTACAAATAAACTTGTGTCATTTTTATAAAAATGTTTGCAATTAGGTTATTATTGTATAACATATTGGATACAACCAGACATTGAATCTATATATAAACAATATAGAAGGTATGGTATTCTAGTTTGTTTGTTTCCCACTCTAATTAAAAAAAAAAAGTTATTTAGCTAATAAATCCAAATCATTATTTTATGGATTACCACAGTTCTCATTTTGTCCAGCTTAAATTAATTTGACAATTCCTTGACTTTCCAAAATTTTCTAATATACACTCTCACTTTTTGTTCCCGAGCAGGTATCCTGCCAGCAAAAACACAGTTTTCAATTACAAGTATACAATAGAATCTCTATTATCCAACCATTCACTATCTGACATATATAACGTGCTTTTATCATGAACTCACCATAAGGAAGAAAAGCAAACTATGAAACAAACTTCAATCGATAGTTTTTTAAACAGTGACGTTTGCATTTCGCATACTACAGTAAAGAATTAAAGTTGTATTTAATCAATTTAAAATCCATTGCTCTTTAAACACAAGTAAAATGATTGTTTTGTAATTTATCGCAATATTTATACTATGATTAATACTATTCTAATTATTAGTGTTTGAGAGAGGACTTGTAGTACAAATATGAATCACTTGAGCAGTGGCGTAATTAGCATGAAGCAGGTGGGGCACCATGTCCTTGGAGACAAATTCACTAGCAATATTGGCAACGATATAAGTTTCATTCTTTTAAACAATAAAAGTTTATTTTGTTTTCATTAGTTGGTAGCTGGTATTATATAAAAAGTAACCTGTTTGAGTACTAATACAAGAACTCAGCCACATTACAAACATAACAGTTTTCAAGAGGTGACAGTGTTTTATTTGCCCTAGGTGCCGTCAATCCATATCAATTCTAGCTATGCATATTCACTCAACCTCAATAAGATTCAAAACAAAGTATTACAAAGATAAGAACTAAGACAAAGATTGAATTAAAAAAAATTGTTTATTAAAAAGTTCAATGTGTTTATTGACTCTAAATGTAATGAAGTTCTGTTTTAGCTTGACCATTTGGCGTTTGGTCTGTCCGTATCTTTGTTCTGCAATAAATGTTGAAGGCATGGACCAATTTGACTGAAAGTTCGCAGAGAAATTCTTTTAACCTAGGTCGAGCAAGCTATGCACATCATTTTTCAATCTGGGTTCTCCATTTAAAGATGGCGGCCACTAAAAAATCTGTTTCTCTTTTCCAGAATAACTGCCAAATTTGTGGACCAATTTTAATGAAATTTGGCAAGGAGATTATTTGAACCTAGGCCAAGCAAAACATGCACATTGTTTTTCGATCGGGATTTTCCATTTAAAGATGGCGGCCCCTCAAAAATCTGTCTCTCTGTTCCCCAATAACTGCCAAATGTGTGGACCAATTTTCATTTTATTTGGCAAGGAGATTATTTGAATTCAGGCAGAACGTATGCACAAAGTTTTCCAATCTGGTTATGTGTTTTAATACATCAACCACTTAAATGATTTTTCATTTAATAGCTCATTTCAAGTGATTTGAATTTAAAATCATAAGAAATTGATTGAGTATCTACAGTGTATTTTTTTAAATGTTGACATTTATTGTGAGACTGACATCTTAGACAGTGTGAATAACAGTTATTCTCTATGAATATTATGGACCATTGAATAAAGTATATTTGTCTTCTGTCTAACTTATCAACAAAGAAAAATATAAACTTGAAATCCCAGGAAAAATCTTTTGTTTAGCACTATCTACATGTCAAATTAAAATGTTATAAAAGTTTTTCAAACAATCTAAAACTAACCTTTACAAGGACACATTTGATTTAATAAGAACCTAATTATTGTTTCATCATGTTATACTATATTTGTAATTTAACAAAGGTTATATAACTTATATGTACATGTTTATGATTTTTCAATATTCTATATTACTGTATTGCCCTTATGTTATTTTTGATTGGATTTTAATTATTATATAACCATTTAGAGTGGAACCTCGTTCATCCAACCCTCAATGATCCAGCTTTCTAGTTTATATGTACTGAAATTCTGAAATTTCGCATTTTTTAAACACATTTTTATGAGACTTGTGAGCATGAAATGTCTGCATGAGCACACTGCTTGTTTATGAGTGAATAGTGGTTGTAACATATTCAAGTATTTTATAATTTGTTATTGTGAAAATAATTGGCAAGTTGTAGTAAATATATATTGTTTAATGCATTTTTCCTATAATTTCCTACTATCAAGATTTTTGTTAATCCAGATGGCACCCGATCTTAGCTAGGCCGGATAAACGAGGTTCCACTGTATCAACAATTTTTTATTTTAATTGGTTTATTTTGATACTTTCATTTGATTGATTTCTTATAATATTATAATTATCGCTCCTTATTAAACTTTCAAAATGTGTTTCAATAATTATTATTATAAGACAGGGTCATAGTGTGATCCGTCAAGGTAGGTATGTTATTTTTCAGGCTAGATGTAGTGTACGTAACATTTTTTGAAAGGCGTGAGCGAGGTCTACTGTTTATAAAACTACTAATGCTCTGAAAATTTCATCTCATGGCCGTTCTTACAATTTGAAAGTTACTTATACTAATGTTATACTTGATATGAAATGAAGTTGAGTTCTATAATAGATCAGGATGAACCTCAAGTGCCACTTACAGGAATTAAATTTGTAATTAAACTTAAATTATATTTTAACATAGAAAACTGTCAATATTTTTACATTAAGGCAGAAATAAACATAAGAAAATTATAACAAGGACGTAAATAAAGTGTTTCGGTCTCTGCATGAAAGGGCACAGTAAATGAATCAAGACAGTAACTCGATTACTTTTCACTTTTTGAAGACTAAGCTACAAGAACTTAATAAGGTTAATCCTAACAGCGACAGTTTGAGGAGGGAACTTTCGACTCGATAATTTGGAAACTATAGCTAAGCTCTGATAAGTTGAGAATGAATGTAAGACAAGTGTTGCTTGCTGAAACTGTACTAGTACATTTTCTTCGCCATAGCTATCACTTACCAATCACAAACATTTATAAGATTAAAAAGTGATATGTGATGTGTGCACAACTGAATTGTGCGTATTAGTATGATATTAAACCAAAGAACAATTTGCAAGTACAGAAATACAGCGGATTATGGACCAGAAGACTGATGAAAGTAAAAGTATAGCCTTAATTTAGCTTGCGAATGCATGAGCTATGTATAATTTGGTTATTTTAATTTCAAAAATAAGTAGTATTAATATATTTAATGTCAAATATAAGGAATTAAATGGAGACAATTTAAAAGAACAACAACGTGTGAACCAAAAACTTATATTCAAAGACTGAACGATGAAAGAAACATTATCGCATGTGGAAATGATTAAATGCAATGAAAGAGCATAGCAAGCAACAAAATTTGGAAACATGGTTATAATTTAAACCCGAAAAAAATACAGTGACAAAACTCAAACAAAATGGCAAAAGCCGAGGTATTGCAGTACAATCTCATCAAGACAATCCTCGGCTAGCTACAATGTAAAAGCTAGCAGTGCATAACTATACCCATTTTTTGGGATGTGAGGGGTGGGGTGGAAAGAGGAATAGGTTGCCTTAACTGTGGTGGCTTGTGGTGAAATCCTCCAACAGACCAAATAATTGTTTTTAAAGATTAAAATCTTCTTCAATCAATTTAAAGGGTTTCAAAATCATATTGATAATAGGTGTTGTAAAATCTACATGACTTTGATAAGCTACCAGTCTAGGACTTTAGGTATTGAGGTGGCTTGGAAAAAATACATGGTTAAGTTCTCTTTGGGAAAGTCTGGAACCCAATCCTCCCTTCTTCCCCTCGATATGCCCCATTGACGTATAGTAAGGTGAATTCTTGCACCAGAACAATAGTGAACAAAAAGGAACAATCTACAAGTATGGTCTCATCAAGTTATGGCTCAGCTGTACAAGCCACCGCTGAGATAAACCAATAATATATGCAAAATATCTTAAAGCAGTCTTAATTCTCTAACTTAAAAACAGTGAATTATGTAAATAAGCATAATGTATTGTTGACAAAATGGATCAAAGTAAAACAAATGTAAGTATACAACTGAAATGAGCACTAAGATATGCGAGAAAACAAACAAATAAAGAAGTTCGTAAAATATAAATTATTTATCTAAATTGGTTCGTAAAAGATAATTTCATCCAACAGCTGTGAATATGTCAGTTTTAAACATAGAAATTCAGACATTTTGAAATTTTATCAGTTGAGAACAGTTTTGAGGCCAAAAGCTCTTTTCATATATTGTAGTATTAATTTTGTTTAAGAATGTCAATAGTAATAGAGAAAGATTGGATTCCTGAAGTCTTTACCTTCCCTCCCCCAATTTCAACTAATATGGTACTAGTTCTAACTAAAAACGAAAATGTGCCTTTTAAAGAAATTAATGAAATGAATTAATGAAAAATGAAGATTATATTGAGTAATAAATTACATATAATATTAGTTGGGAATTATTGTAATCAATGCTACATGCTATGTAAGTATGCATACAAGGTCTTGTTAGACTGGTTACAGCTGAATATTTCCGTGGTCTGTCACTTCAGGAATCATGTGACATGGACATGAATATTTAAGAACCTCAAGATATTTTTATATGACAATGTTAAAGGTATGACTGAGTGCTCTTCATTGTCCACAATTGAATCCTTTATACGTAACCTGACTTGAATAATAATAATAATAATAAAAAAGAACCAGCAAAAATAAAAAACTATTTTAAAAATTAAGTTTCAAAATATTTCTACCTAGCTGGCCCCTAAGAAACTGAAAACTTCAAGCCATGTCTGTTGTAACGAGTTTAGAGGTAAGTGAGTTAATGAGTCAGTAAAATAATAAAATAAACACAAGGCAAAGAGGTGGGAAGTGAACGTCAAATTACATCACAAGATGGAAAAACCTAGGGCCTTTGCGTGACAAAATTCAATTATATGACGCAAACCGCGTCAAACACCAATTACTAAGGGAAGTGGTTAGTGAACTTAAAAATAAAACTCAATCATACGATGTGGGACGCATCAAACACCAATCAATAGGTGAAGTGGTTAGTGAAGAGAGGCGCTCAAATTACTGTAATTTTGTTTTGAGGCGATGTTTAGGGCCTACTAAAAGGAGCATTTTATTAGTAGATCATACTTTTTATAGCCCTTTTACTCTGTACTTTATAAACTTTGAATCAAAAACCATACTCTTACCGGTGGGTACACAGACTAAACGTCGTCTACTCTAGTTTGCCGGTGAGTGAAAGGTCAGAGTTTGAATCCTTGTTATTTGTAATGAGTTTATTTTTCAAAATGGTTTCCCACGCTCACTTTCCTTTTACTCAAATGGATATACATTTTATAAATTCTTACCTCATCTCTAACCCATTAGTTTAATTGAATGTGGTTAGCCCATACAGATATAAAGGCATAACACAAACAAAAATTGATCTATGAGCAAACTTAGTTATAAATATAATTTCTGAATCTTGGCGCTATATTTGGAATATGCTAATGCTGTGATAACCCAATTTTCAAGAATTGAATAAATGTTGGTTTCCGGCCGGTAGAAAAGCAAAATTAATCAATTCACTGACATGTCACACCGTACTCTAAAAAGTACACTTATATAAGTTCTAGTGTTCTATCATGAACAAGATGACCAATAAATATCAAATCTGTTAGTTATTTTAAGTTAAAATAAAATGAAGTATATAAACATTTTATTCAAATCAATCAATTTTACTAATTGTTTCATATATTCAACTAATGGGTTCTACATCTTCATTAAATATAATAGACTTAGTTCCACTAATATTCATTGTTTGCCCAGCCATCTGGTAATCAATTTTAGAGGGCGTCTCGATAAACAATATGACAACACCACTATTGATTAATATTATATGTACTATTGAGGCATGCATGAAATGGAATTAGCAATACAACCTAAGGTAACAAAAGGGAATAGGTAAATAAATAAGTTCCAATGTATATACAGTCAGAATCAAATTCCCCAAATTGGAAATTAGAATAGAGGGCAAAACACTATTGGTGTTTCAGATAAGATAATTAATGTATACATATTAATATTGGATTCATAAGACAAATATTTATCACCGATAAATTGTTTTAGGAGAAAGTTTAGTTTAACAACGTTGCCATCTTGATGATTTCAAAGCTATTTTACAAAGTGCGTTGCATCTTAACTTGAACTAGCCTATGCACTAACACACTTGGACAAACAATGTGAAAACTATTAAGGAAAGGAAGAAATTAAGTAGTTCACCCTAAGAGAACTTGTTTATTTACACTTCATGTCTGGATAGCATTGGTTGGTAATTCAATTTAATTAACTTTTTTTTTTTCATATTATAGATAAACATAATACAATGAACCTTTTTAATATAAATCCTGACAGAAAGAATCCTATAGGCCAATTTCTTAAATAAACCAAATAGCCTGAGTTGTTGATGGTAAAAAAAAAATGTTTACAAAATAAGTTACTACAAGATCAAAGATATCATTTTGTGAAACTATAAGACTATTTTTAGAGTTATTTAAAATTTTATGATTTTCGTTTCAATGTCATATCTTTAAAAGCGAAAATGTAAGTTCATTAACATGGGGAATCCTATCTTGATTTTCCACTGCATCAAAAGTAGACAACACCATTAAGTTAAGTAATTAAGTTACAACCTTATTGCAAAGCAACAAATTGTCAAACATATTATATACTTAGATTATAAACTATACCAATGAAACACAAAATAATAAATTTAGTTGTCAAGGTGGGATGTAAGATAACACAAGTTGAGGTGTGTGTTTTACCAGTGTTCATAACGAAAAACCTTTTTTTCTTCAAATAAATAAATAATTGCCTCAGTATATTAGTTTAGATATCTACACATAGATTTAGCCTTAATATTACTCTTATTTTCCAACAAACCTTAAGAGAGTGTTAAAATTAAGATAAGTAAACCAAAGAAAAGGGGGAAGCAAAAATGTTGGTTGTTTTTTTACCTGTATAAGTGCATTTGGCCTGAGGAACTCGTCACAATAAAGAAACTACTTTACACAATTGGGCAGAAGAGGAACTTGGAAGGTAGAAGGTTTGAAAAGAGAATTAGAGCAAAATGAAAAGAGAAGCTATCATATGAGAAAGATAGCCCTCGAGAAAGTAATGAAAGGACATAGTAGTACAAGCTTTGAACCAATCAAAAATACTTTTATCTTTCCCTGTGCTGTTGGATACAATTGCACATCAATCCCACCTAGGACATTCAGGTCTGATAAAGAAGAAACCTTTTGAAAAAAAAGATTAGTAATAAATGTGTCAGACAACATGGAGACTTACCCGCCTCAGTGGCATAGTTGGCTAACGCACTAGTCATGTTGAGCTCAACTGTTGAGGACGGGGAGATTGAGGTTTGAATCTCGGTCGGGTGAACTGGGAGCGGTTTTTCTTAAATGGTTTTCCACTCTCCCTCCATGCAAATGCGGGTTCACTTCCTCTTATTCACCCTTCCTAATTCCTAATCCATTAACGTAATTAGTACTTAAAACGTATAACCCGGACAGGTAGTAAGACGCGGTGCTAAATATTATTATTATTATTAACATGGAAACTTCGCCAATGAAAATACTTATTTTTGGGAAGGGAGGGCAGGGTAAAAGAGGAGGGGGGAAGAACATGTATTATTATTTCTGTACTTAAAGCTCGATCTTAAAAATGTACTCTATATATTCAACACATCTTCTGTGCTCTAATTTATGACTGCACATATTTTTATCTTTTGCTTTTATTAAAATTATTTGCAACCTTATGGGGAGGTTGGGGGAAAGGGGTAGTTTCCAGTAACCTTTACTCCACCTCTCGAATGCTTGACTAAAGAAGGATATATTTTATTGTGTTGTAAATGCATGACCTAAATTGGAAGGAAAGTTTGTGTAATATTGTTTGTTATGAGTTGTGAATGACAAACCGAGTGTTGCAGGTTGTTTTGATTATCCTACAAACAGATAAACTAGAGGAGCTGACCACTAAAGTGTTGTCAGCATTCCTTAGTGAGAAACCAGGCTAAGGAAATATAGAGGAACTAGCCATCATGGCTGACTAATCAACACCGAAGTCTAGGGGTCACTCTGCCCCATTCGGGACTATACGGGCCAGGACGTCGGTCCATCAGTACTTATCTTGAGGGCTGCTGCTCGAGCCCAGGGTACCGTGGTTCGAGAACAATGTAGAGATTACCTAGTAGTCAGACAGGCCATGGGGAATTCCTAGCAACACCTCGTTCTGTCACAAGCTTCCGAGTATTGTCTAAGGTCTTTCATTCTAATATTACTACCCACATCACATTTGTAATAAGACATATTAAGATCAATAAACCTATTTAACATCAATCAGGAACCCATACAAATACACCCTATCACCTCCCCCTCATCCTTGGCCATTGCACATCCTGACAGATTCTAAGGCCCACATGCAAGGTAACTACAGGGGGTGATGACATATTATTGTTTATAACTAGCATATAAACATGTTTTCATATCATATTTAGACACTTTTGGTAGTTACATGGTCTAAGGCAGGCATTGTAAAACGTAACTCAATTATTTTCCTTATAAACATCGAGTAAATGCAATATTTTGATTTGTGATAATTGGGAATTTAGAATAGTTTGGAGAGTTCTGACAGGTTAGGTTATTTTTTACTAAATCCATACTCTTTACAAGATATCTCGGCCTTCGGTTACACGTATTTCAAAACTTAAACAAACAACTTTGGCATAAGATTTAAAGCACAACATTAACAACATTTTTTCAAATAAGTTTAGATTGTTGGTAAAGAATCTAGGGTTAGTCTTATTGTAATATTTAGGATGCCTCTTTTCTTTTTGTCATAGTAAAATGCTAGCTTGGAATTCTTTTTAATTAATAACTTTTTCAAGGCACACTGTACAATGTGCTAAAATTGTAAAGGCACACCAGCAGGTTTTTTTTTAAGATGAGAGATTTTATGATTAATAAAACTAGTATAACGATTGTGTTTGAAAGCTCAATACATAAAATTCCAATCATTGTGTTAGTTTTTAAAATAATGCTGATAACAAATTTCAAAATATGTATTTTTATTCAGCTTCTTTTTTACCTATCTCCAAATTTCTTTGGAACATCTGTTGAAAAACGAAGTTCTAAGGTGTCATTCTTGAAAGAGAATGGATTGCCAGTGATAGAGAGGTCAGGGTTCAAATTCCAGTGGGGTGTACTTAAGGTGGGGATGTAAGAATGCAAGAAAAGGTAAGTGTTTTTACAGTTTTTGTACCAACACATTTTTTTGGATAAAAATAAAACAAATATTGATTCACTAAAACATAGCTTAATTTTATTCCAATGGGGAACAGCTCTTGAATATCTGTCAAAGATGTCCTGGAATTTAACGACAACTTTCCCTCTTCATTAAAAAAATTTCTTATCTAATTTCGCTATGATCATGAAATATATTCAACAACTATTGTTATCACCATGTGAAGAAAACAAAGCTCTATATTTGTACTGGAGTAATATTTTATTTATTTTGGCAAAAAAAAAGTTTTGCTGTAAAAACTACAAAAACATTGGCCTTTTATCGCATTCACTTCATCTCGCCCATGAGGTATTTTTTCCCGCTAAATCGTTCTCTCTCTCTCTTTCTCTCTCAACTGTGTATGCACATCATATAAATGATATATTTCTCATCTCTAGCCCATTATCACAAATATGCGGATAGTTAGAATCGATAGTGAAACAAGCTGAACAAACAAACCATTTGGTATTTAGAGAAACAATCAATAATAATATTAACTAGCTAGTAGCATATAGCTCAATAATAGCAGCACAATGAAACTTACGTCCAGAAGATTCATAAGGGAGGCTCGTCGGGCGGGGTCAGTCTCGGTCATTGAGCCCAGGGCCGACCGAATGTTAGGACTCAGTGTACCCCACGAGGAAGAGGCCTGGGTTATGGTCACACCCAGAGAGAAAATCCACATCTAGAAGAAAATAAAAATAGCTATTGTAGAACTTTGATAGGACCCTTAAGAAAATAAAAGCAGGTTTTTTTTGTGGCCAAAGTTGATAATATTTAACTATATTATTATAAATTAATATCAATACAAAGGCTGCCATTACAATTAAGGCACTATCCTTATGGACGAATCCTGGATAGCAAAGTAGTAAAGTAGTGGCACACTAAGTCAAGTTTCAATTAATTTAAATAAATTATTATTGTTATTTTATTGGTAGTGATAATTTAAACAGTGACAATATCAGATACCACGACTTGACTTATGAATATGTTAAGGTAGATCTGAGAGATTTACTAGCTCTCAGAGAAGATTTGTATACATAAAATATGACTGTACTTATTGTAATTTTACAAGCACTTAATGCACATGTCCTGTCGATTTTAGTGAATTGTATATGACATTCATTCTCTCATAAGTGCATGAAAAGAAGTTAAGCTAGAGATGGGTATAATCTTATTTTCCATAATTCTAAATCCAGCGTTGTCTTTTATATTTCAAATCCTAGTTTAATTTTTTTAAATCCGGTACAGTTTTGGAAATAAAAATAAAATCGAAAGTTAAATAACATGAGGGAGAATTTAGTTTTGATTTAAAAAATTATCATGTAAACCAAATAAATGTATTGATATAGATTTGTATGAAATAAAGTGCAATGAAAAAAAATAATGTATAGCAAATAAAATATTGATTTAGATTTGGCCACAGTGCATAATGCATATTCCTTTATATATATACATATATAAAGGAATATGCATTATATATGTCAATAATCAGTTTAAAATAAACAAAACAACTGTTACACTGATTCTAATTTTGCGGTTGTAAAATGAAGAATGTAGAAAACTATACTTGGCTGCCATTTCTGGTTTGAGTGTAGTTTTGTATGTGTAGTGCCCTGTATAATACGCTCATCCTTTTGGTCAGGCAAAATCTTGTGTCAAGATTTTAACACCTTTTTCTGCGGTCAAATGGTCTAAGTCAGGCATGTCAAACTTGCTGCATGTGACCCTGACCATGTTTTCGTGCAGACTTTCTGATTAACCACCATGTCTCCCTACTCTATTCTTCTTTTTTACTAACTTCAACAAGATACACAGTATTTTGGAATGTGATATTTGAGAATTTATTGTATTTTGGATAATTCTGGCATGCGAGGTTGGTGTACCAAATCTGTATTCTTTCCTTGACAGAAGTCAATTCCCTAAAAATTCCCCAAATATGTGCAATATTGGTATATTAAAATATGTTTTCTCACATGAAATGAAACCAAAGGTCTGAGAGATCTTAGCTTACAGACGGACACTCATTTGTCAACAATTATAAAATTTACTTTGGAATAAGATTTAAAGTCAGACATTAACACCATTGTTGCAAGAAAATGATTAAATACTTTTTGTAATATATATGGTTAATTGGTCTAAGGCATCACTCTCGTGTTATAATGGCTTGCTGATGACGGGGAGACCGGGGTTTGAGTCCCATTCGAGTCTACTGAAGGTGGTTTTCCCTAAATAGTTTCCCACTCTACTTTCGTGCAAATGCAGGTATATTACCTCTAAAATGCTTCCTTCTTAATTCATACCCCTATAGAGTAATTATAATCTAAAATGAAAAAAAAAAATCAGTGACGCGACATGGTTGCTTGTTATCAGGGTAAGCATAATTAGAAAAAAATCTACTTGTGAAGTGTTCTAATCACTCATTGGCCACCCACCAACGGAAATATATTCCTAAGTGATTGGTTGAATGGAGAGTGAGTTGGTTAGAGCCAATCCAGTCCAGACAACACTGCACTCAATTTTTTTTAAGCGTACAGCATTGCTGACCAGGAGGGACATGACCTTCACGTCATTCGCCTGTATGTAGACTATTAGCAGCTCTGGTGGAAAAGGGTGTTTCCCAGGGTATACCTTGGAGGTTGTCTACACTTCGTACCCGCAATGAGATGATGTGATGATGATAAATATAGAGGTGTGGACCAGTGAGAGTTTTAATCCTAACTTAAACCTAATTTAACAACCTTTAGCGGGCTAGCCAGTCCTTACCCGTATAGACTAAATCATTTTGTAAACCTCTTGTAACAATTAACAAACATTATTGGAAGTGTGATGGGAAAACCAGACAAGAAGTTTAACAATCATAAATATAGTTTGTTTTATTTAGGACAAAATAGAAGGTAAATACATAATTAGAGCAAAATATAACTATCTGGCGTGAAGCGCTTCTCCTCTCAGATTTAAATAGCTCTAAACACTTAAGTTCCCTGTGCTCTCAGTTAAATAGAGAACTAAATAATCCCATATACACTAAATACGCAAACTAGAAAGGACGGGCGGTAAACCCGAGACGCCGAGTACGCCAAAGCGTGACCAAAAATATATACACGTAATTAAATATACATTATGTATGTATAACAAAACGAAATAGTACAATTAGAATGAATTAAACCTCGTACAAAGAGAGAGAATGCAAGCGCATTTGCATTGACCTGCGCGCAACATTTCATAATTCTAAGTTTAAATATTTATAATTCCCAAACAATAGTTTAGACAAAACGTCCCCTATTATGCCGAAAATGGAATTTTGAATATTAAATAAATCACGGCCCCTAGTCGCCGTCCTCACCAAGCTCAGTCGATGGTATAGTAAGCGACTATTCAAAATCGCGATCACCATATATACATTATTGTATCCACAGAGAGATGGGGCAAGGGAAGGAGGGGGTAAGACGTTAGAACTAACATAACAGCAAAGAATGCGTCTGGCAGCAGCTAGAATATTCCAGGTTGTCCTAGCGGCGGAAGTGGTAGCTTCATCTGGCCGCGTGGAACATCAATCGTTTCCGGCCGGCCGCGGATCGAGTCCCGAGCAAACAGTAGGTTGAAGGCTCCGCTCAATCAGTTGTGCCAGTTGGAGAGTGGAGGTCAGAGCTCGTGCTTTGGTGTTGGAGTTTGTGTTGTAGCTGATCACGGGTGTCGGTGAGTGTTGACCATTTGATATAACGTCAACTTGTAACTCGTTACAATTTAATGTAATAACATATATATGTATATCTAATTATATATATATATATTAATGTTATAACATAATTTGTTACATACCACGCCTCGGGAACAATGATGCGTAAGAACGGCTCCGTCGGAAGAGTTGCACACACGAAACTCCAATCAACTCTATACTCGACTCAACTAAACTATCTAACGAACTGAATGGATTTCACCGTGGCTCGTGAGGGTGTGTACGTCATGGCCAGGTGCCTAAATGCTGTTCTTAACGTCAAGAGGTGTTTCTAAGCCCCCCCTCGCTCCTCCCCCCGGTTCGTTTGTTCAACCAGTATAAAATGCCTTGGTCCGCTGGGAACAATATACAGTTCCATTCTAATATTCTACGATCAACGTCTCTCCGATCTACAGTACAACAAGACATTGTGGTCTCGACGATGATGCCGTCAGACTTACCGGACCGATGGAAATAACTTGTAAATTATGAACTTTTTCTTTAGAAGGGAGTAGGAGGCCATAAGTCCAATAATGTAAAGTAAAAGGGATTTTTCTTACAAGGTAAGAGTATGTCTCTATTGAGGTTATTAACTAAATAAATGCATACTTAGCTTAGATTTTCATAGGCAAAGTCATGTTGAGCATGTCATGAGCGATCATACGAATATATATTTTTCTACTTGGTCCTTAAGACCAGTGGTTTCATTGGAGTGCCTCATTCCTTGGCCGGTATGACCGTGTTGTGGTCTGCTATGCCATCAGGCGGGTTAAGGAGGAATTTAGTATGTTCCAGGTCCGATGTCAAGAGCTAGTTAGGTAATGGTTAGTTATTCTGGTGGAACCTTGGCGCTTCACGCATTGTTGTTCACCTGATTGCGGTGCGCAACTTGTAGGCCTGTTACTGCCCTTCTGGTGTGGTCCGTGCTCTATTAGATATTTGTGCATTGTTGTTCGCCTGTTTGCGGTGTGCAACCTGTAGGGTTGTTAGTGCCCTTCTGGCGAGGCCCGCACCCTATTTGATGTTCATGTCTGACTACCTTCAGGGGTGACATGATGCCTTGTTGATAGATAATAACCCATGCCTGGTATGCGGTTGGCACCTAGGTTGAGTGTAGTTTAGCTCATGATACGTGGCTATACTAATTGGTTACTAGCCAGCCTTTACTGTATGGAAGCCTAGAATCCTGAACGACAACTTTCCCTAACATATTTGCCCGGTGTTTCTATGACCGGGACAGATAGACAATTATCTGTAACTTATGTAACTAATTCAATTAAGTCAAGCTATCTTCACTGGCATATATCGTACTCACCTCTTAAAATAGGGTTGTTTGTATTATAATTTGAGTAAGTTCTAACCCTGCCCTGCTCGTCAGTAATTAATCATTATCCTTTAGATGTTTGTTGCAACCAATTTACTATTGCTACTGTATTGTGTTTGTAGTCTGTATCTCCCGACGGGGAGTAATTTAAAATAACCTCAGTTCTGTCTTTCGCTCTAGGAAGTATGATTATACCTCTTCCAAGAGTGAGGCGATAGTTTATAAAACATACGGAGTTTAATTGTAGTATTAAGCCAATAGCGCTTCACGCCGAATTCACTCAATGAGTGTGCCAATTATTATCTTATTGTTGTCTTTGGTATTTTGGCCTATTAAATAGGTCAACATTGAAAATGATGGATTGTGCTTTTGATATCTACCTTGCAATTGCTTGCTTTGTTTGCTCTATTAAAATCTTATGTCAACATGCATTTGAATCTTATGCTTTCAAGTATTAACCTGTCATGTATATTTTCCCTGTTCATTTAGTCAACGTATTTAGTGCTAACTAAATTGCCGCTTCAAACCCTTGGCGACCGTTGGGATAACTACCTTTAAGTGAAAAATACCCAAGGTACCAGCGGGAAATGGAACCCGGGACCTCTGAGCTCGTAAACAGGTGCACTAACCACTACAATATGTTTTGATCAAACTGGGCACTACCAGAGTATTATAAATCAATGCACAGAGACTGTATTTTTATTAATACCAACTTGTTTTTTTAAACAATTTTTTAATCCCTTAGGTTGTATTTTTTTTAAAATCTAATGACTTATTATTCACTATCTTTAGTGACCCCATTGCACAACTGGCTGCCTCCTTCCCTTGTGGTTTAACTTCAAAACTCTGATTGGCACTCTAGGTATTTTATTTAAAATATGAGACAATGTTAACGGCTGCCTCTAGTGACAAGTTTCAAACTTTTTGAATTTCCTTCCTGTCCGTTCCGTTTCCGTGGATGCAGATGCTGCCTTCCTGCTCTTCATGAACCGGAGGAGGGTGGGGGTTCCTTAATATGTAAGGGTGATTAGGGGACGTCAAGAAATACTTTGCCCGTCCTATTTGAAATCTATACTCAGAGTTTAAACGAAAGTGCGGGCGTCGTTAGCAAAGGAAACACGAGGTACCCGTAATACCCTTTCCCTCCCCAAATAATGTGCTCAAATGAGACTATTAGTACCGCAAAAGAAATTGCAAAAATTGCTTTATTCGGAAAATTGAAAATACACCTTTGGATCCAATAGAATAACTCGCTTTGCTCGTCATGGGCTCCTACCCCAAACCCCAGTGAGTGTAAACTAATATAATTCCTGCGTTGTTTTGAACGTTGATTTATTTTTACAATTTTATGATTCTAGATTTCCCATAAGTGTGTCAGATAATTTTTAAAAAATGTGTGGAAAATGTGCAAAATTTACCTAAAATCAAAAGATCTAGCTCTGGTGATATCCGTTTTTTGATAGGTCTTACCGTTTAGCCACAAGAGACCTCCAAAGAAAGGTCCGCACCGACTTTAAAGTTGCTCCACCATTTTGAATTAATTCGGGGATTAAAATTTTTTGGAATTTTCTATTCGGTTACAGGCTAGAAGTTATAAGTTTGCCAAATTTCAAGTTTCTAGCTCATCTGGAAGTGGGTAAACATTAATGTCAGTGAGTGAGTGATTGAGTGAGCCATATGGCTTTATAGTTTAGTGATGACTGATGATTAATACTTTAATTATATTATTTGTTTTATTCATTTGGTATTATATAATTTTTTACTTAAATTAACATGAAAATGGGTTTTGTATATCCCCTAATAATTTAAATTTTACAACGTCTATGAACTGGAACCACTCACTAAAAACGCAAGTACTAGCATGTTTGAAAATATTTTAACAAAGTAACACAACGACTACTAGCAACAATCACTACTCACTAAGCATCATTGATTATTATTTTAAGGTTTCCACATGAGTTACATCCAGGCACAGCAATTGGATGCGTCAATTTATTCCACAAATTAGACCCAGTCGTGGTCGAGATGGTTAATAATCTGACAATGACCTAACACCTTTAAGATGCTTTAGTTCGATAAACAGTGGGATCAAAATATACTCTTAATTGTGCTTGAAACGAGTCAGAGTTACAACGGTTATAAGTCTTGTTCGAGTGGGATCTTGGGCATTTATAATCCCTCTCGTTATAAGTGCCTTTAAAAATAACAATACCAAATAAAAAACAAACTTAAGTGGATATTCTCTTATCTTAATGTGTGTTAAATCTCCAACATTGGTATTGCAGTCGAATCCAAATGTACTCTACTTGGTAAACATTACTACCCCACAATAAGCTCTTAATGGTGACCAGATCAGCTTCAATGTGTTGCTGTAAGGGAGAGAGGGAGGGGGGGGGGGTAGTTGTCAACAAACATACCCACTAGAAGGTGGGGGATGTCAATAAACACAGGTCTAGAAGCTTCCACCCTTTCAAATGATATACGTCCAGGGATAGCAGCAGTTCCATGGTAATAGTTAGGTTCTAAGAGTTAACATTTTAATTTTAAGTTTGATAACTTCTCATGTCATGATCATAAAACATCACGTTTTTTATTATTTAGAAACATAAGAGAGAAACCAGACATGGGGGAAAAGGGGGTTGGCTACCCCTCATCACCCTAAAATTTTCATCAATACCACATTTAATAATTTTTTTAATTGAAACCCGCTTTGGTGCCTGCATAGTCGAAGGCATCACTCTCGCGATACACTAGATTGCCGATGATTCGGAGATTGAGGTTTGATACCGGTCAGGTTTATTGGGTTTTTTTTCAAACTGTTTTACACTCTTCCTCCAAGCAAATGCGGATACACTTCCTCTAAATTCAAACTTCCTAATCCCTAACACATTAGAGTAAATTAGTACATAGGCATATAGCCCAAACGAGTAGTAACACGTGGTTCTAAAGAAAAAAAAAGGACATCTTTTCAGGACATCGAATGAAAAATGAGGAAGTCATAATTTGCCTTACCTGCGTTATTGACACTTAAGATCTCCTGATCATATCAGAGGCAGCAAAAACCCGCCTGCCTAAAACTAATGTTCTCGCCTCAGATTCAAACCCAGGATGAGGAGCGAAGACCTCAAGTTAAAATAGTAAAGATGATTATATTATTTAAGAAATATATTAAAAAGACTTATCATTAAATATATCGTTTTTCAATGTTTTGTTTTTATTGTAGGATTTTGTTTAACATAACTATTGGACACATCTCCCTCCCACTGACAGTATGTTCAATTCTTATGTAGGAGAACTATATATATATATATATATATACGTCGTATAGGCGGGGGGTGGCCGGGGGGAGGGGGAAGAAAGATATGTATATATACATTTTTCACCGGTTAAACGACGTATTTCATTAATCTAAATTGCATTCTTAAAAAAAAAATAGAATACAGAAAACGCCATCACCCCGTAACAACTTATTCGAGTTCCATTATCTACCTAGGTTAGGTATGATTCGTGGGTTTGGACGGGCTTTTAAAGAGAGAGTTCCGAAACACATTGGTAGGAAAAATTGCCCTCAACACAGGAACTCTTGTTCTCCTACATAAGAACTGAACATACTGTCAGCACACACACACACACACACACACACACACACACACTTATCTAATTTCATGCTTAATCCACTGGTATGTGGGATGTTAGGGTGAGAGGTAAGGAAATTGGACACTTGAAATTCATCCTTAATACTAGGGACGTACAAACTTAATTTCAAGAGGGACAAACGAATTTTTTTTTTTAAATTGGTGGATCAAAGGTTTTTATTCATTAATTTTTAAAAAGATATGATAAACACAAATAATAGACTGACACGAACAAGTTTAAATACATTGAAAATGCAAAAAATTAAAAAATATCTTAGTGGCTTAGTATGTTTTTTTAGTTCATTCAGAATATTTTTATGATGGGGTGAGTGAAAATGGGGATGATCTTTCCAGCATTGTTTTATAGTCTGAGTTAAATTATGAGGAGGTGATTCTCAAGAGATAAGTCTGTTTCTAAGATCACTTTTCCTAACTTTCGTGGTTGGAAACACCTGTTCGCACGAATACGAGGATGCAAACAATGCCGTGTATTTTTGGGCCTGATTTACCAAATTTGTAAATATTGATTTTGGCACGGTTTTATAAAAAATACTGTTTTGTTTAATAAAAATTCTGCTTCACAGTGTAACACATTTAAATTATTTATTCCATGGGCTATAGTGAACAAACTCTTGGGCCATAGTTGGCCCATCCGTGCTTTATACTCTATTTATTTTACACATATATATATAGTTAAATGTTGAAAACTCAAAGCTTAAAGTGATAAAAATAATAACCACACACATAATAAGCTTGCAATCGCTGAGCAAAATGATCGTATCAGCACATGACTTACAAACAAGCTCAACTAAAAAAACAACAACCACACAACATCTCTAAAAAGAGGGAAATGCCAACTAAACCAATGAGTTAGATATATATTTTATTTTTAGCATATCGGTTTGTTAATGAATGTCCACCAAAGAGGGAAGAGGAGATGGATATTGTAAGCCATACATCTCTAATCAAGAGCATGTATCAGACAACACAAGGAAACGATCAAAATAAATTATTAATTATTTGTTAGCTACAAAAAGACGAAAACTGACATCCTAGATTAACATGTCAGATATACTATTATTATTAGCACCGCGTCTTACTACCCGTTCGGGTTATACGCACTTACGCTAATGTGTAATGGTAAGGTGATTGTGAGATAGAAATGGAGGACCTACAGTTTAACGTGGAATCCGAACCACGGTGGAGGCCTGGCATTCACCACTTTCACAAGATGTCTTGTCAAAGGTGAAGGAAGGGTTTGGTAATCAGATAAATCTTTGCCGCGACCGAGGATTGAACCCCGGCCGCGAGCACAGAAGATGTCAGATATAATGAGTTAGAGGAGATTAAGAGAGAGAGAATAAAATTAATTGGAATGTTTTGATGTAGTCTTTCCGCCCAAATTGACAGATGGGGACTTTGGATTAGAGTCTTACATGCACAGAGCTCAAATGCCTTAGAAAGAAGTTTGTTTCTTCATTTAAACATCAGGGTTCTAATACTCCGTTGTTAAAGTAATGGTGCATAAAATAATGATACCTATTTTAAGGGGATGAAAAAATGATTACCTAGTCTACCGGTTGGCAATATACGGCTGAATACAACTGATTTTATCTGGTCCGCTAAAGATTGAGTAGCAAATAATAGTGTTCATAAAAAGAGACTAATAACTAATTGTGACATTTTTTACTTAATAGTTCTATCTTCAACCAAGCACACCAATTTTTTTTAGACCTATAAGACCTGCGGTATCAAAAAGGTAGCTGACCCCTGATCTAGTCTGTGGCTGATTTTTTAAAAGTTTAATTTCTACCCTATTTTTTAGAATTTAATTTTATTGAAGTTATTTAATGTTTCCTTTATAAATATCGGTAGGTTATGAAAATAACATAACATTATAAATCGACTTACCCAAACTATATTTGTAGGTTGAAACAATGTTCAAATCTATAGTTAATTTCAACAAAGAATAATTAAAACTCATCTTAACAAGATATTAAATGAAATTTAAAAAAAACGTTCTACCTATTAAATGAGTCATAAATTTAGAAATGATAAGCGTTGATTTTTAGTAATCAAGTAAAAAATTTGAGTTTCATAGTAATTATTTTTTGTATTAACAATATCACTACTTTTATAACGTGGCAAAGAAAATAATTCGTGAGAAATATTTATTTAATACCTCAATTGCTGTCAGACCACACGACTTAAAATACAATAGTCTGTGCAGTTTTCTGGAAATACTTCTCTATTCTGTAAAGGTTTGTACTACAGTTTGCCCTTCACCTACAACCACTCTTGTCGTGTCAATAAGAAAGGGAGAAAAGAAAACCAAGAGACTTATTTTAAGGTAAAGAAAAAAGCTAGCTGCTTGTTCTAAGAAATATATAAATTTTCTGTTACAAATCTATAAAAAAATATTGTATTTGTTATAGGATTGTTAAATCTAGAGGCCTTTTTCATCAAACCTAGTCTCATAGCTTCGCTTACAAAGTCGTTGAAAATGAATGAGTTAATCTAACATTTTCACACATTTATTTCTAACACAAATTATAGGGTTGTTAAGGGACAAGTGCCCTGTTGGAATTTTTCGACTTTATTTTGGCATGAACCATATTTTGAAATAACACAGTGTGGAATTAAATAATTGTGTTTTGTTTTAAAACAAACATACAATTACAAACAATGAATGAATGTTAACCTATTTATGAGAGCTGACAAATTTTAAAATCCTCTAAGTTATTTGTAATAAAATAAATGTGAAAATTAAATTACTCCCCTGATTTAGTCTAGAAATATAATATTTTCACAGTGATATAACTTTCATTAAATACTGAAATTAAACAGAATCTACTCCTATGTGTCTTAAAGTGTTGATATCTAAATTTAAATTATAAAGAGTGATAATTAAAAAAAAAAAACATTGATCATATATCTTTATTATTATGTTTGCTTCAAGAATAATAGCTATCGAACGAAACGCCGAGACCAGCAAAGTCGACTACACGACGCTCTAACTTGTTTAGCAGCGCTTCACTGCTGCCACCTATCTGCCGTAAAACAAACTCACAAAACAAAGTGCCGAGTCGATAGAAGCATACAACGTCAAAGTTTGTTTGGGGGAAAGGAACTTTGTTATGAAACAGCTACTTTTCCATCATATAAATAAAATAAGATTGGAATTTTTATTAGAATTTTCAAAATTGACAATTTTTTGGATTTTATCAAAACGGACCCATGGTGTAATGGTTAGCACTCTGGACTTTGAATCCAGCGATCCGAGTTCAAATCTCGGTGGGTCCTTGGTACAAATTTTAACATTAATTAAATTTGATTTTAATTGTTTTATTAAAATAATTTAAATGAGAAGTTTTTGTTACTTCGCAACGTTTATTTTTATGCATAATTTATCACAAATGTGTTTTATATCACGGTGGGGAGCGGTTCATGCCGAAATAAAAATTAAATTTTTGGCAATGAAAGTTACAATACGATTTGATTTAAGAAGTAAATAAAAAATTGCATACATTAATCTGAACTGAATGTAAGATAAATCAGTATACTGAGGTAATCCCAGGATCAGGAACGATGTAATTGTAATTTGTGAACGACAGATATACAGTTTAAAGTTTTTCAATAGACCAAAAGTAATGCATTATACGTTTTTGCATTACGGTAGTTTAAAAATCAAAATTATACAGCATTGAAATTTAAAATGATGAAAACAAATTAATCGCTAGGCGCTAAAACTGAAAATTAATCGTTTCAGAATAGGAAAAGTCATTAGGTTTAGTGACAAAGTCGCTAAATTGGCAGCAATGAGCAAACTTTTAATTCCAACAAGCCCTGATGTTTTGGTCAGTAAATTATAACTCTATACTGAAACAATCCATTAAATAAATGGTACGACACAATCGCACAAGCTTTCAAATATATTATTTTAAGAAAATTCTAGTAAAAAAATGAATTATTTGTAAAATACCTACTCTAAAATTATTTGTTATTTGAAAAATACAAATGTATTCTTATTTATCATGAGAAACTAATTGCAGATTCCCATTTTGAATTCAATCTCAAAGGTCAATTTCCAAAACATTCAAGTTTTTTAATATTTTCTTGTAAGTAAGCTGCCCTTAGATTAATTTATTTTAGATATGAGGATACATTATTATTGATGTATAAAATAGTCTCCCGATACCAAATTTGAATATATATATATAAAGAAAATTATAAAGAAAATTTTGAAAATATTCAAAATAAAACATTAACTGTCATCGGTAAACTAACCGTAGTCAAATTTTCACCCCAAACATGTACGCACTTTTATTTGTCATGTTGAAGTTGTAGCCATTTTCAAAATAATTAGAATTTTCAAAAATCCCTCTTCAGTAAAATACCCTTTATCGAATTTTACCCAAAGCAAAGTACACAGTATTATTTTTATCTCAAACATTACCATGATACCCATTTGTGACCAAATCGTTAGATCCATTTGTAAAAGTTTTTGAAAAATCCGTTTTCAGTAAACTACTCTATAACGAGTTTTTGCCCAAAAACCAATCATATATTGCTATTTGACAAGTCAAAAAATCTTAAATATGCATTTCAACCCAATTCGTTTGAGCCGTTTTCAAAATATTTGGAATAAATGACTTATCAGTAAGCTTAATCGAAGCACTATGATAAAAAAAGTTTTGTGGTTGAGAGAAAGCAAACAAGAGCAAAGATAAGGCTGAAATAGTAATGCCCTTACAAATGTTCTGTTCATGAAATTGGTATTTTATTGGTTACTAAATCTAACTTTTTTTTTAGGCTGGGACTTACATTTTTTTAAAATCTTTCTTATATGTATATTCTCTTCGGTGGCAACACGATCTAAGACGCTACACAATCACAAACGACTAGACTGTCGATAACGGGAAGATCGGGGTTCGATCCCAGTTAGGCGCACCGAGGGTGTTTTTTCTTAAATAGTTTACCACTCATTAGCTCCACGCAAATGCGTGTACACTTCCTCTAAAATCAACCTTCCTCATCATTGACTCATTAACGTAATTATTACACAAGCGTATAGCCTGAGTGGTTAGTAAGAAGTGGTGCTTATATATATATATATATATATATATTAGTTCAACCTCAATTCTTCGATTCTTGAACATTTCTTAGTTTAATTTTTTCAAGTATACAACCTCAGTTAAAAACATATTTATTCAACGTCATCGAATAGAAAAAAAAGTAAATGATACAAAAATTATTTTTTTTAGCAAAGAAAAAAATCCGTTTACCAAGTATTAGAGCATATTTTATCAAATTAATAAAATAATGAGGAATTACATTAGAAAGCATGTATTTTTACCTTCAAATAAAGCCTCACCGAGTCAAATAATTTAAAAAAAAGTATAACAAACAACTGTCGAAAGCACAAGTTTTATTAATAAACAAAATAGGGTTGTTAACCTGAATCAAAATATGTAGAAAATAACGGCAAATAAATTAATATCAGAGATATTCGATTACTAATTGTTCAGAATTTTGCCATTTTATTAGTTGCCGGTACTATCATTGAGAGCTAAGAATCGAATTGTAGAGAATCGTAATGTTAAGATCGATTCTTGATTATTTCTTTACAAGTAAGAATAGAGGATATCGAGGTATCGAAGAATCAAGTTTGACATCCTTAATATATAAATAATTATAATATAGATATATAATTATAATATATACACCACATATACACACATAAACTATCAAATAGTGGCGCAGTGGTAATAGTGCTAATTTATGCCCCCCCCCCCCTTTTTACTAAATCTAGTTTAGCATGGACCAAACGCCATTTTGACCTCCATCCTCATCCCAAAAACTGTTCATAAAACGTTCTGGTGGCCCTGCGTTGCATATTGTCATCGTAATTTTGTGAAGGTGTGTGTTCGAATAAGCGTGCTTAATTCATGGACGGCTTGGGGTAGGTAGGGGGTTTAAATGGAGACGGTGGGCGCGGGGGGGGGGAGAGAATCTACTTTAAATAATAATAATACCGCTTTTTGAGCATGCGAGTTTTGTACATGTAACTAATATTGACAGTACAGCGATGCTGCTCTTCCCCCCCCCCCCCCCCCCC
>CABFVX010000333.1:195372-225233 GCA_902151425.1 Timema shepardi
CACACACACACACACACACACACACACACAGGCCGAATATTCCTAATTGCCTTTAAATGTCCAAAAGTTACTTAACCGTTCTCACTAAGTACTCAGCATACTAGAATGTACGTGCCATACGTTCAAGAAACCAGCCATAGTGAAAAGGTTGCAAGACAAAGAATAAAAAAATCGCAGACCACCAGGGATCTTAATTCGACCTACTCTCAAACATGTCAAGCCCATGTATCCAGACCTACAGTAGTCCTATGGCTTCTTTGGTGCTGACTGACAGCTCACAGATGACTTCTGACAGTCAACAACTAGGTATATACCTAAATTTTGACTCTCAAAAGTGACAGCTGCTAAACCCATGTTTTTGCAGATAATATGGTTCGGCGTAGGGATACATAATTTGGTCTGGTAACTTTTCAAAGCCATCAGTCAGCACCAAAGAAGCCATGGGAGCTACTGTAGCTACCTTAACATTAATAAAGATGAGCATTCGACAAATGACGTTAAGGGAGTTAGGTTATCGCTTAATATTAAAGCAAAATAAATAACATGGAATTAACATAGGCCTCAAGGCCGATTTATTCTCAAACGACAGAAAGTCTCAAAATGGAAAACAATATAATCTTTAGAAATGGACAGTGCGCAATATTAGACAGAATCCATAATACATGTTAAGAAGTTATATATATAACTTGTATTATGGATTCTGTCTAATATTGCGCACTGTCCGCTATCTCTAAAGATTATATTGTTTTCCATTTTGAGACTTTCTGTCGTTTGAGAATAAATCAGCCCTGAGGCCTATGTTAATTCCATGTTATTTATTTTGCGTTAATATTAAGCGATACCCTAACTCCCTTGACGTCATTTATTGAACGCTCATCTTTATTAATGTTAAGATATATATATTAGAGATGGGCCACTCGAATCTTCGAATCCTCGAATCCTGACAAGTATTCGATACTCGAGGATTCAGTGTTTTACTGGATTCGATGATCGAATCTTTCACCTCATAAACAAAGCATAATATGTTGGATTCAAAAATTACTTAGTTAGGCCTACTTGAAAAGCACAACCTAATCCGTAATATTTATTTTGTCGGACAAAAGAGATAAACATTAATAAAATCTTCTTTTGTAAAATAAAAAATTATTATGTGTGGAAAATCTTACGTGCCTTGTACCCTACCCTCCCACCTCTATGGGAAACTTGGACTCGACCATTCCAGTGCATGCCTACTTCTGAAACTTTCACCTCACAAACAATCTTGTAAATATTTTAATAAATACATTAAAACTCTTCAAAAACTGAAAATCAAAACTATAATTACAAATAAACTCGAAATAAATTAAACAAAATCATGTTTTTTTTTAAACAGAAATAATAACTCATTACGGATGATACAAAGTCAGCCGCCATTACACACGATACAACGTTGGCCGCCATGACGTATATGTTTACTCGCCCGAGTGATGATTAAAATAAAGATACTGTTAATTCTCACTACCCAACTGGTTTTAAATTATCTACAACTATGAAAAGAGCCCCAATTTATTGCATACGATCCTTGAGTTAGATATTTTGTTGGGTTTCATGAAAAATAAATACTGTCAACAGTAAGACAGAGATAAAACTGTTTATTTATACCTATTGACCTACGTATTGTATATCGATAGTTTGTTTAGAATCGATTCAGGTAATCTGATCACTTAGTAAGCGCTCTCGAGTTTTAAGAATCAAATAACGACTAGCTAATCCATTATTTATTTTTTAATTGATTTTAACTTAGTTTTTATTATTAAAAAATTATGTTATTGAAATAATTGTAGAAATATTCAAACGTAGTCCTGCCTTATAAAATGGGAATGAACATATTGTAGTCGAAAATATGTTCGTGTTTTAAATAGAATGTATTCTCAGAAATCGATACATCGCAAGAATCGAATATATTTGTTTTCTACGCAAAAATTGATAATGGATATAAAAGAAAATAATAATAAAACATACTTAAGCATTATTGAGTTCACCATTTCCAATGCATGTTTAATTGTTAAGCATGTTGTTTTAGTCTTTATTAAAAATATCCGTTTGTATTTTTATTTTTGCTATCTTAATACAATAAAATATCCTTTAATGATGATTAAAGTTGATCAAAGGATATATAGGCCTAATCTGTTTATTTCACATGTGTTATAGAAACTCAACCCATTCTAACAACACTTTTAAAAATAACTAAAATACACTCAAATTTTGATTGATTTGATTTTTAAACAATAATATGAGTCTAGATTGTTTAATTTGGCTGGATTTTAACCTGTATTTTGCGAGGGGTTGATTAAAATTGAAAGCATGATTGAAATAAACCATAATTCACAGTTTAGGCCTATATTGTGTAATGTGGGTCTATTTGTAAATCATTAAAATTTATAACGATTTGCTAGGATTCGGATTCGAAAAATAGTGGATTCGACCCATCTCTAATATATATATATATATATATATTTAAGTCTACCAAACAATATTAAAATAAAGCGATCAAATCGCATTTAACTAAGTTAGAAATGATGTTTTATTATTTAGCACCGCGTCTTACTGCCCATTCGGGTTATACGCTTTAAGTACTAATTACGCTAATGGATTAGAAATTAGGAAGGTTGAATTATAGGAAGTGAACCCGCACTTGCGTGGAGGGAGAGTGGAAAATCATTTAGGAAAAACCACCCCCAGTTCACCCGACCGAGATTCGAACCTCGATCTCCCCGTCCTCAGCAGTCGAGCTAAACATGACTCGCGCGTTAGCCAACTCCGCCACCGAGGCGGGTATAGAATTTATGAAAATTGAAAAATGACACCTGGACACGGGAATCGAAGCTGGGGCCTTTGGCTTAGTACGCCAATGCTCTAACCACTGAGCTATCCAGGAATCGTTCCGTGCCCAAGGTCATTCTTCACTCATATTTTAAGGCAGAGTCTATGATGGGCGTACGGAAATCATCGGCTACTAATATGTGATTTTTTTTTATTATGATCACGAGCTATCAAATAAAGCAGCCACCTTCGACTCGGTAGTTGGCTTCATGCTGCCACTTGTAGACTCTGCCTTAAAATATGAGTGAAGAATGACCCTGGGCACGGGATGATTCCTGGATAGCTCAGTGGTTAGAGCATTGGCATACTAAGCCAAAGGTCCCGGGTTAGATCCCCGTGTCCAGGTGTCATTTTTTAATTTTAAGAATATATCTTGATGGAGAATTCCTCAATAAAAAGCATAAATAATAGCTTCAGCTATTTGATTCTTAAATTAGAAATATTCATTGTTTGAAAACATTATCAGTTCAAATACAAACAAGGTCGATTATTGCTAACAATACGTAAATTAGAAAGCTAGCATGGATACAACCTATCATCTACCCACAAGGGCTAGGTCGTTAAAAAGATAACTCTAAATAAATATATAAAGCTTGTCTTGGAAGTCAAAACATCTTACATATCCGTCATAATAAAACATAAGTTTATAACATAACTAGTGTAGTTTTTCTCGTATCTAATGTTACACCCAATGTTAATCAGAAACATGATTATCCTCATCCAATAATCCGTGAGACCGGAGTAACTCAGGCAGGAAAATAACTAAGTACTCTCTACCCTATCAGCTTGGTTAGCAATAACCTCCTAACATTATAAAAATATCTACTGTATTGCCCAATAACATTAGATATAAAAAATTATGATACAAAAATCATTAGTAGCGTATGGAGTTATTTCAACACTACACATATAGAAACAGAATTAAAGTGCACGATATTGTTCAAAGGTTAATGGAATACGATTGACTTGAGAATAAATCATCCGAACTCGGATCCAAAAGGTTGAAGAGCATAATATGACAGTACCCAAAACAAATACTATTATAAATTAAATTTAGTTAAAAAACAATAAATAAATATACCCAGAAATAACCAAATTTAATCCCTACATAATTTTGAGCAAATTTAACCGATGCCTAATTTACAATAAAAAATATATAAATCTTCTCCAAAATAACGATCACTTACATGTTGGTAAGTCCCTAATTCCTATTAGCATCAAAAAGTAAAGTTCCATTCTAGGTACTAGCTTATATGAGAGTTTGAACAGCGGGGAAATTTGGTATGGAGATATCACATTACCAATGAAATCATTCACAGCAAGTCAGAAATGGCCCTCTCACCGACGCCTGCGCACAACGCCGTGAGGATGACCATGAGGAGGTAGGGGGACACACGTGATAGCGCTTTTGGCTATTTTCCCCAAGCTTTAGCGCATGCGCAGCCTCTTGAACTCAGGGATACATACAAGCGAAAAGGGGTCACACGCCACTTCACAACTTCAATCTTGTTTCCTAGCCAAACTCGAACGGTGAGCAGTGTTCTGTGTTGACGTGCGTGGAGTGTCCATACAAGGCGTTGACTTCCCAGTAAAATTAAGTGAATATACACTCTCTTAAGGTGGCTATGTTGGTTTGTAGCCACGGTACATTACCAATATTTCAGAATTATTTCAAAAGTTTGTTCTACTATGTTCCCTGTATTTTTACAAACATAAAAAATGCCGGTTTCCCTCCGATATTCTCGTTCTGCCAGGTGTCTGGCAACCAACCCTGAATTACCGTGCAAACGCACCTCCTATATTTCGTTCTAGCTAATTCGCTAGTTACATCGTGGTAATCCCCCTCATTATTTCTGTACAAGTTTATCTGACGAATTTAATGTGAAAACAAGGAGCTTTACAGCTACTAAGACAAACACATCGTGTCACTGACCTTCTCCAAACTGACGTCACGGGGGTTGTCACCGCTCGTATACTCGGGGGCAAGGCAGGTGCCATGGCGCTTGTGCACAGGGTTAGAATCTAAAAGGACCCGTCCTCTGTTGGTGAGAAGCAGCTTGCAAGGAGCGGCGCACGGCTCGGCGCCGGCAGAGTCTGGAAAAAAGAGAAACAAATCATGAATCCAGAGTCATGTGAGCAAACGGTTATCTTCAAGAATTCTTATTGTTTTGAAATTTTCTTTTCGGAAACGGTTTGTTCAAGAATAGAAGCGTGTTGATTAAGCTATACTTTTGATATACACGCCTCCTCTATAATTTTAACAGTAATCAAATATCGATAATATTGAAATTTTTCAAAAGAAAACTGCAGGCTTCATAACAAAAAATAAGAAAATGTAAAAATTAATAAACATCGATGTATTATCTTAGAAGGGGTGTTAAAAATATTAACATAAACATTTTCAATCTTTCTCGAGAAAACTGGTATTTCCAAACGTATGATTTTTCACCCAGACCTGTCTGGTAGCTAGCGCCATATAGGATTTCCGTGATCCGTCTGTTCTTGTTGGCATGGAAGGATACTTTGGTTGGTTGTGAAACCACACCACGCCTTTCACCCTCCCACCAACCATCCCACAAAATAGGTTTTAGACTTGCACTCGACAGGGCCAAGGGCCTTAACGAAATTACCTACTTGGTTATTTCAAAGCTATTTTGCAAAAAAGGGTTGCATTTTAACTTGACGCACTTAAGCACTCTAAACACTATCCCACTTAGACGCCAATGTACAAAATATAAAGAGAGGGAAATTAGTAAGTAGTTCACCCTGTGATGCCTCTTGTCTATATGCAGATAACATACCCCTCTTCCATTGACGAGTATAAACACTCGCTCTACTATTTACGCCTGTACAGCATTGACTTGCGTTTCAATATTACCTTTTTCTTATTTCATATTCTATGTCACCATATTTGCAATAACAGGAGGTAGGAATGAGAGAAGTGCACCTTTTAGGGGGGAGGTGGGGTTGGATGGGAGGGAGAACCTTCAGGGAATTTTATAAAATAATTTTTTTAGCCCTACTAACTCTTCCAGAGTTTTCCAGACAATATCTTCCAACTTTTACTGACTTAATTAACCCTTTCCAGCTGTTCTTGGCTAATAACAATTAATACATTTACTATGCATAGTACACATTTAAAAAAAATCCTTGCACCTATTTAAAATCAATATTTTGGTAAGTTTTTTACTAAATGTTTAGGGTATTATTAATTTTGTGGCACTGTGTAAATGTGGCATAAAAACAAATGTTCTACAACCATCTGACGTTAGCAGAATACAATCTCTAGGCTATGCAGACTTTTTTTTTAACATGCGAATAACGAAATATCGCCCTTTTGTTTGAGTGTTTACTGCGAAATTAATAGTTTTTAAGTGCGTATAACCCGAACGGGTAGTAAGACGCGGTGCTAATAATAATAACAATAGTTTTTAAAAGACAAGTAATTAAATTCACAGATTTCCCTGCAATTTTTAATTCAATTACCCGACTTTTCCAAGTTTTCCCTGTTCTAGCCACCATGAACTCTTCAGTATACCCGGTCGAGATTCGAACCACGACCTCTCAACCAACAACAAACGAGACTATTGCCTTTGTCCGCGTGTCCACCGACGCGGGTTTATGAGAAAAAAAATAATCCAATGCGAATTGTAACTAACCAGCAAACATCGTTAAAAATGAGTACGAATCGGGGTAGAGGGTGTGAAGCGGGGTGAGGGAGGGGAGAGTTTAAAAATAGATTGGGGTAGGGCCTATTTCAATTTATAACATTGTTATCCAAATGTATCCTACAAAGGGGTGGAGGTTTGTACGAGGGAATATTGACATGGATGTTGATTGTATCAGCATTTCCAGCATCAAATGACACAATTAGAGAGTGAAACTGTATATTGTTATGCCACCCATTGATTTTTCAGGAGACATCGCGTTATTGAGGAAAAATGTTTTACAAAACAACGCAAAATAAACAAAAGTTTTACAATACACGTAAAAAAATAAAAAATAGTACATTTGGTTTTTTTTGTGATTGTATTAAATTTGTTAACATATCACATAATATTTTATTTATTTGAAATATTTAACGTGAACTTTCTGAACGGACTGAATACATCAACATACGAGAATTTCTATGAGCGAGAGCAAATGAGCCTATCAATTTTGCCAAGAAAAATATTTTTCAAATATCGTCCACTGTTATTGGGACCAACGGCTTTACTTCCCCTCCGAAGGAAGTTGTGCTACAGATTTTTTATAGCTAAAGACAAATCTGTCGACTCCAGCTGGGTTTAAACCCACGAACATTGAGCCCTTAGGCGAACATTTAACCCAAATCCACCGAGGTTAACATCACATAATAGATTCATCTGAACGTGATCCATAATCCTATGGTAGGTTATTAAAAAAAATTAATTCTAAAAATAGTCTTACATTATAATTTATTTCAAATCTTAAAGTATTTTATTTACTAGGCTATTTGGTTTATTCATGAAAATGTCCAGTAGGAATCTTCCTGCTAGAATATAGATTAAAAAAGTCGGTGGAGGCATATGTCTATCTATAATAGGAAATATGTAAAAGATAATTTTGAAAGCAAAGTCATTACTGTCCACCTCTACTTTTATTTTCTACATTGGTGTCTAAGTGTGACAGTGGTTAGAGACAGGGCCGTTTTAAGGAGATGAGGGGGGGGGGGAGCGAGGCCCACCACCTCCCCCCTTTTGCACGGTAATTTTTCAATTTCAGTACTCGGTACTAATGTTACTTGAAAATTCCTCATGTTTTATGAAATTTGATCAACCCATTAAAGTAATGTACTTTATTAAATGCAAACAAATTAAGACAAAAGTAAATTCGTCTTTGAATCATTGTACTGTTAGTTTTCTTTGGGCTGAGAGCGGAAGCATAATGGTGACGTATTATAATGTACTGTAGCTCATTATTCGAGTAATGTAAATTTTAAATTACATCAAGTTAGGATTTTCATGAATCAGGAATGAAATACTATCATTAAGTGAATATTTATTGCTGTTAATTATTTGTACACTCACTATTTAATGCGAAATTTAGAATAACTGTGATTGACCCCCTCCCCTCCAGACTATACTATTCGCGTTGAATCTGCAAGAACGTATTTATTTAGTAACATGTAGAAAGGGGGTCCTGACTATTCCCTGATTTAAAAATTCAAATTTTTACAACTAAAATTCATATCGAATTTAATAAATATGCTTAAGGAATATTAAAATACTTAATTTGTTAGAAATAATTATTTTTGAAATGTACTAAAAATAAATATAGATAGCGACGTTAATACAACTAGTGTTTGAATAGAATGCAGCTAAGACATTTCTCTTCTTAGAATATAATAAAATATAAGATTTTCTAGGACCAACTAAAAAAATTACCTGACATTTAACCCGATTTTGACAGTTTTAAATGCTCTGCTTTTTCAAGGTTTTCCAAATTCCACTCTCCCTCCACTGTTTTTTAACACCACGTCTTACTACCTTTTCAGGTTATACGCATATGCACTAATTATGCTAGTGAGTTAGTGGTGAGGACGGTTGAATTTAGAGGAAGCGTAGCCGTATTTGCGTGGCGGTAGAGTGGGAAATCATTTAAGGAAAATCCTTCTCATTACACCCAAACGAGATTAGAACTCCGATCTTTCTGTCATCAGCAGTCCATTGCGATAGTGACGCTTTAGACCATGCAGCCACCGAAGCAGGTATTATTTTAGCAGACTGTGGGCGTCCTATGTAGGATAAAAGGGCTGACAAGTAATGCAAATTGGGAAAAGTTTGCAAGAAGGTTCCTTAAAACAGGTTCTACGGACAAGGTAGATTATTTGTAACTTTCTGGTGAAGGTCAAAGGAACTGGATCCATGCGTGACAAGATATAACTCATCTACGATAGGAGAGGTGGTAAGTGACAGCAGGCGGCTCTTTATTGCAAACATTAGCTGAACGTAGCTAATGTCAACCTATTCATAAATAGATATTATTTTCTTAGTTATATTATCAATAAATTGTTACACTCTTCGGTGGCCGCATGGTCTAAGGCGCTACTCTCGCAGTATACTAGACTGACAATGACGGGGAGCTCAAGATTCGAAACTCGTGTCGGGTGTAATGAGGTTAATTTTTACCAAATAGTTTTCCAATCCCCATCCACGCAAATCTGGGTACACTTACTATGAAATATAGCTTTCCTCATCCCTAAAACAATTGCCGTAATAATTAGTATATAAGCGTATGGACCGAACGGGTAGTAAGACGCGGTGTTTAAACTTTCTGCTACATGTCACTTAACTACACTCCTAACGTAGACGAGCCGTAAGTTCTGGACGTCCAGGAAGACATCGAACAGGCATTGAATGTATAAGTACGATATATAATATCGATTCGGAATTCATCCCGCACATTATGCGTACAAATATGTTGTTATTGAAACAATTTTAATTGAAGTCACCTTATTTTGCCAAATATATATAGTTGATTGAGCGTTGCGAGGTTGTGTCTTAGCTCTACCATTTGGCATTTTGTTTTTCTGCCTGTCAGAATCTTTGCTAAGTGATAACTACCAAACGCGTTGACAAATTTTAACAATATTTGGTGGGGACATTCTTTAAATCTAGGTCGAAAAATGTATGTACAGGATTTCTCAATATGGTTATCAAATTAAATATGGCAGCCACTTGAAAGGTTTTTAGTTTAATAGCTCTTCTCAAGTGATTTGATTAACTAGAGCGTTTATTTTAAACTGACCGACATTGCGAGACATACGTCTCAAGCCACGCGAACAGCGGTTATTATCTGTGAATATAATGTACTATTGAATATACAGTAGACATAGTTTGTTTTATGTCTAACTTTATCACCAAAGGAAAATATCAACTTCAGATTCAAGGAGGAATCATAGAAAATATTTCGATTTGAAATACAACGAGAAATTTTGAGACTGTAGTAACGATAAGAACACGATATTATTCTTAGCATGACGTAAGCCTACAAAGCAATTTTTATTATGGATGGAGTGAGTTTTAAAGTTCACCAAACTACTGCATATTGACTTTTGGAACAGTTTGTAATTAGCGTGTGAAGTAAACGTAAGCTTCACTCAATAAAGTTTGCCAACCTTTTAAAAGCTTAAGAGCTAGTGTGAAATGTGTTTGTAAGTCTTGACTTTTTTTTTTAAGCACAGTAATATTATACTTAAAATGTAAGAAAACTTTAACACCTTAAGCTTTTATTTTAGTGAAAACCGTATTTAAAAAAAAAACTATTTTTAAGAATATTAAAAAATATAGCTAACATGTAGACAAAGTATTTTAATACATATATTCCTATTGTATTTAAAACTTATGCAGACATTTTAAGATGTATTATTTAAAAATGAATTTAAAAAAAGGGAATAATCTCACTTTTTTACAACATTTTTTGTGACATGTTAAAATAAATGAAGAATGTCGTAGAAGATATGCCGTTCTGATGATAAATACCTACGACTGAGGTTATATTCTTTAAAGTGGGTGGCTCAATTAAGCATATAGCCGTACATCCACAATTAAATTGATTAAAAGATTAATTTAAGCTGGATCTAAAAAAAACGGCAACGCAGATTCATGAAAATTAACATTGTTTGAAACTACGTTCAAATAATATACTCCCAGTCTTTACATATTAGAGGACATAATCGGAACTAATTTTAGTCTTTATGAGAAAACTCTGATACTAATATAATTATTTTTATATTTAGCCGTTTTTTTTAGATTATAAGCTTTGTCAATATTTTACTAAATAAAAAAGAAATTAAACGCGCTGAATATATTTTAAAAATGGAACGTTTTTACTGATAAAGCCTCTAAATTTGTGTTTCCGTTTGTGTTTATACGTGTTACCATTCTTAATTATCTTTTCCCACTTTTTCCAGGTTCCAAACTTCAGCCCTCTTGTAAACGTCATGCCAGTCAAAATGTCAGGACGGAACGGAAAGAGTTACATATATTCCACCCAAACCAAGCGTGTGGGAGTAGGAGATACTTCTTCTTCTACTACTACTACTTCGATAATCGAAACCATGCCACCATCTCGAGTGTGCCGCGGAACTCCGCAGACGGAAAGGAAGCGTTCGCAGATGCTCTGAAGACCGTACGTGGATGCAAGGTTATGGGAAGTGTGAGAAAGGAAGTGTTCAGAGACACTCCGTGAACTAAGTGGATGCAAGGTTATGGGAAGTGTGAGAAAGGAAGTGTTACAGAGACACTCCGTGAACTAAGTGGATGCAAGGTTGTGGGAAGTGTGTGTCGAACCATGCAATGCATAGAAGTAGTTTTATTTTTTGAAAACTTAATTAGAAAACTAGTGGAATTGCGAGCAGCGAAGCCATTCTAATATATTCCAAAACGGATAATTAAAATTTAAAAATACTTATTTTTAAAATGAAACTATTTTCCTTATCATAGTTTCGCTATTGCTAAGTGAGAAATGAAAAAAAAAAAGCTTGGATAAGTTTTCTGGTTCAAGCGTAATCTTCTATCCAATACTTCGGTTAATTGGACGTGATAAGAGAACTTAAAGTAGAAAAAATAAATTTTGTAATATAATACTCCATTAAACCTGAAAGAAAACTTTTCAAATAATATTTCAAGAGGATAATGTAAATACACCAAAACTATTAGCGTTGACAACGTATAATTCATTCACGACCTTAGTTCAACAGAAATGGAGATAGGGAATAAGACTAGATAAAAAATTGATAATTTTATTCAACATTATATTTTCTACTTACAATCTCTTTACATAAATAATTTAGTCAATGATTAGACCAAAAATATTTATTTTAACTTGGGCTATTTAAGGCAGTTTTTTAAACTGATTGATTATTGCACACGACGTACTAATTAATTAACTTAATTCTATAACAGACGGGGGAACCGTAATTTCATTAGTTATAATTTTTTGATCATACCGGGTATCGAGTCCTGGACTCATACTTTGGTGATAGAAGCGCTACCGACTGAGCTATGGTGTCAGACTTGCTAATTATAGTGTATCTACGATAGCAGAGGTGGTGACAGCTAGGTAAAGTTACCATACATTAATTCATTCACCAAACCATATGATCTGCAAGACCTTATGTTGAGTTTTGGCAGCCAAAAATTTCACAACAAACCATTTGTTTTACAGTTTTTATTTTTTAACCGTTTTTACATTATTGAAATACAAACCAAACTTTTTTTTTTTTTGTGGAAGTGGCGTCTGTGGTTCACTTAAGATGGGGATGTAAAGAGCACCAGACAAGATCAGTGTTTTTACAATTTTGTAATCCAAGCTCTAGAATTAGAGGGATTCAATACAAAATAAAACAAAATTAATGTTACCAAAAATTTAGAAAAATAGAAGTGCGAAGTGTAACGATATTATGTTTTTTTGTTGTGAAACATATTACAGTACACAACCCATCTCCTAGAAGGAGGGTAATCCCACTGTTCTCCTTCAGTGACCAATTTAGTTTAAATGCGACGAGGACGAAGGCTAAGTTAAAAAGGGCAACAAAATTATATATATATTCTAAAACCTAAGGATAGATGGCATAATTATATTAGTGAAAAAATTCAAGTCTTAACGAAACTTTGCTTTTATTTCATTTAACCTTTTATTAAAGAACATATCGCTTCTGCAAAACATCTAAGCATATTCATATTTCTTATTTATACAATATCTGTAAAAGCAGAATAATAACAATCTATTATTATTGTTTTTAACAAGACTTTCAAAAATACGTGTATTAAATTTTAATGTCTAGCATTATAAACATGGCGTATTCCAATATAACAAACGTAAATGAGAATTTTAGCAACGAATTATCTTAGTGCAAGTCAAAATTGTAACAACAGTATAATAGTTCCGTAATCGCCCCATTAAAGATCAACCTACGCGTGGCGTCTACACAAATTACGGAATCCTCCAATATTTAGAAAGTCAAAATAAACTTAGATATTCTTTCATTAAACTTTAAGGTTTATTCCTAACTTTATCATAAAGAAACATATTATTAATCTCTGCCACGTTCAATAACTGTGCAAAATAATTCCAAAGTTAAATACATAATGTTAACTATACAAGAATAATTATTAACGTCCCGCATTCCAACAACTAAATAATGAAGGCCTAATATTATAAACTTCTTAATATGGATATTAAGACAACACGTTTTGAAAACATACTCTTAAGGTTAAACAACTGAATCCCCGTTGATAAACAAGATTTGACTAACATTAAAAAAAAACTCGCATTAAAACTTTCCCCACATTACTTTGTATTTTAAGTAAAGTCCTACTTGTCGTAACATAAGCGAAGTTATTTTAATATTTAGTAAAAAGGAATGAATGTTCATCTAAGACGGTAAATAACAATAAATATACGTAGAGCCAAAAAGAGAATTTAGAAAATTACAATAATATTTAAATTAAAGCCGAACAAGAATTTCTCCTTACATTATATGAGTCTGTATTTGAAGCCTAAGCTTCGTCAATGTCCGAGCCTAATCCAAGAGTGGCTGCTATCTTGGTGAACAGTCTCTTATATGGCGCAACTATCGAACACTCGAGAAGGAATTACACCAAGGTGGGGATCACAGAATTAACACACATGAAAAGGGGGGGTGCGCTGGATTAGATGCGTTGAGAACATTCTATCAAGGCCACGGCTATTCTACGCTGTTCTCGGCGTCCACGTTGTTCCTGAGGCTAGTGGTGGCGCGTAGCGGCGAAATGCTGCACTAGGATCACAGCGCTTAGTTGTTTTACTGTTGATATCGTGTGTGGACGTCCTTTTCCGCATGCTCGTCCGGCCGGTGAAATTGGGTAAGCGATGTTCTTGTTGACTATCCCGTTTTTTTGATGCCTTGTAGCAATAATTGCTACAATTTTACAGCAAAACTTTGTTTCGTCAAAATAGATATTATATTTATAGAGTTTAATTTTGTTTGTATAGGATACAAACAGTTGTTGGATATCTGTCATGAGCGTAGTGGAATAATCTAAACACATTTTTAAATGAAGAGAAAGAGTTGTCATTAAATTCCAGGACATCCTTTATAGATAATAAACAACTGTTGAAGTCACCACGTGAAGAAAATTAAGCTCTAAGCCTATGTTTAAAAACCCCCCAACAAAACTACTTTACTTTTCTCGCGTTCCCTGAATCCTCACTTTAAAAAGGTTTATCAAAAGAGAACATCTAAAAGGCTGCGGGTGACCTGGCGGTCTAGGGGTAAGGTGTCAGACCTCTGTGCTGGCGGCCGGGGTCCAATCCTCGGTCCCGGCACAGATTTATCTGATTACCAAACCCTTCCTTCACCTCTGATAAAACAGCTTGTGAATGTGGGGAATGCCAGGCCTCCCCCGTGGTTCGGATTCCACGTTAAAACTGTAAGTCTTCCATTTCGTCTCACAATCACCCTACCATTACACATTAGCGTAAGTGCGTATAACCCGAACGGGTAGTAAGATGCGGTGTGATAATAATAATAATAATAATAATAAAATGCTGCGTTCTCTTCTAAAGTTCATAACTGTGGAGGGAGAATGGTAAGACCATTTAGGATTTTAAAAAAACCTCAGTACACCTGAATGGGATTCGAACACGCGTGCCCACCAATGCGGGTAAACATTTGATTAAAAAACTATGTTTTTTTTCCAAAGGGGTAAGGTCATTCGACAATAATTGTCAGTGAAAAATTTAGGAAGTGTATAATTATAAATAAGAGTTATAAGCTTTAAGTGGTGATTCAATGATTTCAGATCATTAAAGTTCACAAGTTATAAGAGGTCAACTTACTATTTTATTATTCAAATAGACAAAGCTATTATTTATACTTTTGGTGAGGATTACTCCAAGTAGATATCTTATTCTGAAAATTGAAAAATGACACCTGGGCACGAGAATCGAACCCGGGACCTTTGGATTAGTACTCCAATGCTCTAACCACTGAGCTATCCAGGAATCGTTCCGTGCCCAGGGTCACTCTTCACTCATATTTTAAGGCAGAGTCTATAATGGACGTGCATTTACTATTTGATGCTTATTGCGTACCATTGTTAAGGTTAAGTAAGTAATATATGGGACTGAAATTTAGTATAACTATACATGGATATGAGGTGTACACAGTGAAATATATATATTAAAGAAAAATTATTTTCAATGTATAAGTAGTTTAAAAGTGGTAAAATGACATTTTTAATGATATATAAATAATTTTCTTTTTATAACCCGGTAACTTGATTTAATTTAATTTTATAATACACAATGTCGTTATTTAGAGTTTTTTTTTTAGCCTAACTCCTATACGCGTTGATTTTATTAATGTATCCTAAAGTATTTTCGAGGCCCCCTAATTCTTACTAACATATTATTCGTTAATATTCATTCTAAAATAGTGTCTTTATTTACTAATTATAATCACAAACTATTTTTTTTAACTTATCTAAATGCATTTAATGGAACCTCTGTTGTTGAACAATGTCCACTAATTTGAATTTGTCTATCCTTGTTTCAATTGTATTACCTAATGCTATTCCCATGCAGGAGTCGATTCGGAATCGATTTCGCTGTTTCGTTTTAATATTTATTACTGTGGAAAATAACTTTTCATATAAATAAGAAGAAACATAAGGCAGCAAATTTTTAATGTCGATGGTAAAGAGATGAAAATTATTTGAGCTATCCATGATTTCTATTATCCGTGCCTCCCCTCCCTCCATTACCCCGAAAAATCGAGTCTATTGTACTTACATGCTTACAATAATCGAATTATTTCTTCCAAAACGTAAAATTTAAGATAATTGACTTGAGTAATAAGCAAAAAATATTTTATATTATTTTTTGAGCCCCCCCGCTCTCGCCCGGTCAAGAATCGCTGGTCTAGAGCATTAGCCCATCCCACCCATATTATAAAATATAGACTCAACAAACCTTAGTAATTTGCATTGTCGAATGAGCTTAGTGAATTTCGAACGACAACGTTTAATGGAGTTTTTTTTAAATAACAACTTCTAATAATAGCGAGGTTGCAGTTTTTTTTTACGATTCAACTCGTAGTCAGTTATCTCTAGACCTTGTGTACCGAAGAAAGTCTCACGAAACAAACGGTCAGAGAGTGACAGGGTTTTGAGAAGAGAAGAGGGGTGGGGGTGTATGGTGGCGGGTGGTTTGGCGGCGGGAGTTAAAGGTCAAGCTGGTGGGTGGTTGGCGCGTGAGAGTCGGGTTAGGTGGACGGAGAGTAGGAGGGGTGGGTGTGTCTGGATGTGTGCCTTTTGGGGAGGAATTCTTGATGTACTGCGTTCGTAAGCAGTTCTTCCACCTCACCACCCTTTTACCACCACCATCAGTTTGTCTTACAAGAGACGTCCCACCACGACGCAGAATTCTCTCTCCCCCCCCCCCCCACCTAACCATTATATGTAGGCTACACTGTATACATGAGGAACATACAGTTTGATTTTAATTGAAAACCCGTTATTTCTTATTTGTAAACTTTAAATTCATGTTGCCATAATGACGGGAAAAAAAATCACATTAGTTTTTAAATTTTTAACCCATTTAATTAACAATGTAGAACAGAAATAATACAGTAATCTATAAAAAGGTAGGTTGGGATCTTATGATAACATTTTTGATGAACTTTAGAAATTAATAAATCAAATAAGATATATTTATAGAATGACTAGATTTTAATGACTTCCATTTAATGTTGGTGGTAGAAAGTGGGTTTCCTATAAAAATATCAAGGTTTAGCAGTAACTCTTTCCGCCACGTCTTAGTATCTGTTCTATTAATACGCATACATTAATCACGCTAGTGGAATAGGGACGAGTCTTTAGACGAAATGTACCCACATTTGCATGGGTGAAGAGTGGGTAAACATCAAGGAAAAACTATCAGTTCACTCGACCAGGATTCGATCCTCGATCTTTCTGTCACCTGTATCCCAGTAAAACACAAGAGTGAGGCGTTAGGAAGGCCATTATGGTAATAGCTTTAATGATCAAAATTAATTTTAAAATGGTGACCTGGCGGTCTAGGGATAAGGTGTCGGACTTCTGTGCTGGGGTTTGGGGTTCAATCCTCTGTCCCGGCATAGATTTATCTGAGCACCAAACCCTTCCTTCACCTCTGACAAGACGTGTATTAATCACAACTTTTGAATGTGAGGAATACCAGGCCTCCACCGTGGTTCGGATTACACGTTAAACTGTAGGTCCTCCAGTTCATCTCACAATCACTCTACTATTTATTACACATTAGCGTAAGTGCGTACAACCCGAACGGGTAGTAAGACGCGGTGCTAATAATAATAATAATTTAAAAATGAGATAAATTAAACTAAGATTTAAAATGATTTATGAAATATATATTACAAAAGATATCCAACCCAATAGACTTAAATAATATATGTGCATGGACTCAACATAACCATAACCTAATTATACAGTATCAAAAAACAGGAATTTATTTGTCTGTATGTGTGTGCATGCGCCAAGTCAAACGTTATGCAACTGTAATTTTTGATATGCACCCATTTCTATGCCTCTAAAATAAATATAATTAGTTTTCACCAATGTTGGTTACTCTATCAATTTTTATTTTGATACATTTAAATTTTCACAGAAAGGGTCGCTAAGAAAAAAATTAAATGGACTGATTGAAACTAGAATCTAGTTTCAGTTAGTTAATTTTAATGAAACTGATTTAGTAGCTTTTCTAGCTGATTTTCCTAAGAAAATTAAATTTTAGTTCCAAAGTCACATGAAAATGAAATTAAATCTAAAAAAATAAATAAATTATGATTGAGATCTGTACCAAGAGATTACCTGGGTAACAAGAGCGTGGTAAATTTCGAAATCAGGATCTTCCGTAAAGTATTAAATAAAATACCTATCAAACGTGAACTAGGAGTTTTATAAAAGCGCTAGAATGCCAAGTCACGTCTTTTATTTATGCCCGTATGAATATTCCGCTACAGGCTTCTATACGAAAAGGGAGGGTGAGGGCCGGGGCCAGGGGGGAGGAGGAGGTCGGTTCCGCCCAACCCATAACACCCACCTCCCCCTCTTTGGCTCAATTTCAAGCGCGCTATTCCAAAGCTGTATAATATGCGATACCCCGCCTGGTAACCGGGGATTACGGCTAGCATGCCACTGTTTATTCAACTAGAGAAACTTTCCGAAAACTTCCTGACAGCGTACACTGGCAAATGAAAGAGAAGGTCGAAAGAGAAGTGAGAGAGAGAAAGAGAGAGGATAAGATGAATGGAGAAAGATGAGCAAAGGAATTTTTGTCCAGAAATGAAGCGATAGCGACGCCCGTTGTGGTTATATCGGTCGCGTAAAACTATCTACGCCTAAAGAGTTGAATGAGTTAAAAAAAATAAAAAATGGTTCTCAACCTTTTTGTGTTCGCACCGCAACTTACAAATACTAGAATATTTAGTGGAAAACTTTTTTTTAAAAAAAGAAGGGGGATTAAAGGCAAACAACTTTTGATTAATCACAGTAAATTAAGATTAATTAAAAACAATAATTATTTAACGTACATTTTCTGAACAAAGTTATTATAACATAACATGACTTATGCACTAACTTAAATTCTAGAACAGACACAACACTCAACCCTCGGTCGTTAATTCCTCAATGTGAAAGATGAAATCAACATTTCACCAACTATATATATTTCGGTCATGCCAGGAATTGAACTGAGGATCCGTAGTTAAACAGGCATACACGCTACGGACTGGGCCAAGGTAACGCACATATATTAGCAATTTTATGTATTTTTTATGTAAGTACCAGCAATATATATTTTTAAATTCGTTTCTTATCACCCGACTGGGATTGTCGCATTTAATTACACTACCAACAATTCAATGTATTGCGGGCATGACGCATTAAGACACGTGAACACCGGTGTGAGTAGGTTAATATGTATGGCCGTATGCTGCTTAGTGTGTATTTAGAAAGTGGAATGGAAAGGTACGCAACGTATATCTGCAGATTTTATGACAAAACGCTTCTTTTTTTGCCATATTGTTGTCTTACTACCCGTTCGGGTTATACGCTTTAAGTACTAATTACGCTAATGTATTAGGAATTAGGAAGGTTGAATTAGAGGAAGTGAACCCGCATTTGCGTGGAGGGAGAGTGGAAAACTAAGATTGATAAAAAAAAGTTTACAAAAAAAAACACTTAAAGATAACAATATTAATTTTGTGACACTTTAGGACTATTTGAAGGATTATTTAAGAATTTGTGGTTTTTGTTTCAACGTTATATCTATAAAACTCGCTGAGTAAAACGTTAATTCATTAACATGCGAAATCATATCTTGACCTGCGGTAGGCAACGTCCTAAACTGTGGATTCACACATTCTTAGAAAAACAAGCGCAGAAGAGAAACGGGGCCACGTGATGAACTATAAACCAATCCCAAGATTTCCGACCCCTCGGCGCGAGCTGTTCTACTAATGTTCCACTCATCTCTACTTCATCTGCTCTGCCTCACGAAACACCCAATCGACTCTCTTAAGCTTAAGCCAACCATCTTAGATCAGTGCGCATGCGCTGTAGTGCTAGAAGCAAGCATACAGGTTCGTTGGCTTTTCTGCGGAGAACGGAAATAACCCGTTAATGTTAAGCGTGTGTATCGATGTATTGGATTGTGCCCACGACACAGCGTTTAAATTGAAAACATCCGTCGTGACAATGATATAAAATATTTGTTCATCCATTAGAAAATAGAATATGTTGATAATCAGCCGTTCGGCTGTTGCCCGACTCAGAACATCTGTTTTGACAGTTACGCCAAGCCAGGTCGTCTGCGACAGGGCTGATTTGTTGTTTGAGTACCGAGTCATTGTCATGACTCTTAGCCTCGTGAATGAACTTATAACCTGATGAAATGGAACCAATGAAATGAGCCTGTAGAATGTTACAGGTGTATAATTTTGTAGCCCGACTCAGGGCATCTACCTTGACAGTAATGCCAAGCCAGACCGCCTGCGAAAGGGCTATATTTGTGTTCGAGTTTAGAGTCATTGTCGTGACTCCTGACCTCGTGTATGAATTGATAATCAGCTGTTTAAAGTTTGCGTTGTAATGCATCTTGGGTCGACCTCAGTCTGTGAATTTCTACCCTACTCAATCAGAATCTGCTCTCTTTTTTTCGAGCAACGCGCGCGAACAAGATTTATTCACGTTCCCTCACAGCGCACCTTAAAGTTTCTTCTCAAAATAACGGAGTGAAAGTAAGATGATTCTTTTGTTGCATATTCCTACATTATTAGCATTATTTTATGGCGGTCTGAACTCACACACTTCATCGTACCATGATAACGCAAATTAGCGAAAATAGATTTAAGTGGATTTACATCTTTCTCATCATATCCCTAGACTCATTTAGAGCGAAGTTCCACAAAGCAAGAGGTGAAGAAGACGAGCTTGAAAACTCCCGAGACACAATAAACCAGTTTGTGTACGTGCAAGGAGACATCGACTAGAAAGTTTTTGAATAAGAGCGTTATTAAAATTCTTCGGAGGGATTAAGAGAAAAAAAAAGAAGACGTAATTATATTATCCGTGAGCTTATTTTGTGTTTCATTACAGGGGGTTGTTATCTTAAAAGCGACATCCCTTATGACAAAGAATGAAAAATTAAAATATCCAAAAAAATTAAATGAGAAGAGAGAGAGAAAGGGGTGTTTATCAAAATTTATCAAACCTGTCACCAAGAAGACTAAATAAATAGTTTAAGTTGATTATTGGCTTGAAAGGACGTTTTTCAACCAAGTAGGTCTATATACCATTAATTAATTTGGATAATTAATAAAGATATAGGGCTTAGGTACGAACTATTTACCCCCGCATATTATATACTTTTGAAATATGTGTTGTTCAAAATAAAATTATATAATTATTTAAATAAGTGACAAAACTTGAATTAATTGTGACTTTTTGAAAGACACAATAAAAATACAAAACAATTTAACTAAAGGAAACCACATCGGTGGACACGCCGACCAAATATCAGGCTCATCTTGTCCAACTTGTCAGTAAAAAGGAGGTTAGGGTTAGTCTATTGACCGGCTGTAATGGGGGTAGTTTTTCACAATTGGTTTACCACTCTACACCCATGCAAATACGGTAACATTTCTTTTAAACGGTAGCAACTTCATCGTTAACCCATTAGCGTTAGAATACGCTTATAAGACGGGTAGCTGAACGTGGTAAAAAATTATAGCTATAATTGAAAACTTTCCTTAAGAATTTTGAACAATTTTGAGTTTTTATTTATTTTATTGACAAACTTTTGTGATCCATATGAAAAAACTCATAATATCTTTAAAATATACATATTTTTTTTTTTTGGGGGGGGGGGCGTGTTCCTGAATACTTTACATTTTATTTAGAGCATTTAAATATATTTTATTGTAATTTGAGGGTTCAAACGTTGAATTAATGACGTAATGACGAGTAGCCTACGAACCCGTGGATATGACTAGCGGGTCTCATATGTTGATATGTAATTTGATTTATTTGAGGTATTTAAATGATCCTTGCTGAACCGGCTGATTATATCCGCACACGCATTACAAACCAACTGAAATATAAAACAGACACAACACCCAGCCTCCAAGCCGTTAATTTATCACTGTGAAAGGGAGAAACTCACATTTCACCAATGATACATTTTTTCGGCCATGCCAGGAATCGAAACCAGGACCCTTAACATAGTATACATACATACCATAAATTTATGAGTACCCTAAAAAAATGTGTTAAGATTACTTGTAAACAGTGAAAATATAGTGAAAGGTTTGTTTTAAAACTATTAATTTTATACCAAAATCTACTGTACGTCAGATTCCTCACCAACAAAAATGTTTTAAAATAACCTCTAGATGAACCGAGCTGATTAAAAAAACTAGCATTTCCCAAAATCCTTTTATAAAGAACCTCGTGTAGATTGTATAAAATTATTTTATTATTATTTAGCACCCCGTCTTACTACCCGTTCGGGTTATACGCTTATTGTATTAAAAAAATCCCGTATTATTTTTTAATAAAATTAATTTTGAGAACAAAATTTATCTACAATGACTCGCCTTTATAAGAGTTTTCTTTTTTTAAATTATAAAAAACGAAAAATATGATAGGTATATTGTAATTTATGAACGATTAATGTTTTAACTTTGGTTTTATTTAATAACTTATTTTAAGATATAAAATTCTTAAAAAGTGCGTCAGCTACCAGATAACATATTTTTATTTATAAAATTATATATTATAAATTAAGGTTCGTAGAAGTTACACTTTTACCAAACATAGGGGAATACATTCTCTAAAACCTATTTTTCTCTTTTTGTATTAAGGCTCATTGCTGGTTATACGCATAATTTACACTAATGAAGTAGAGACTAGGTAAAACTTAAGAGGAAATGTACCCACATTTACGTTAAAGTAGATTAGAGATATATTTATAAAAAAACAGCCCTAGTACGTCCAGCCGAGTTTCAAACTCCGATCTCTCCGTCATCACCGGCAATCTAGTCCAACACGTGAGTGACGCATTAGAAAATGCAACCACCGATGCGGGTATAAGGGTTATGATAAGACCTAAATTTATCGGGTAAGAGATGAGCAGGTAGTTTGAAGAAGTGCAACCGAATTAGCGCTGGGAGAATAAAAACAATAAATAACATTTGGAAAATCACCCAGTCAAGATTCAAACCTTTATCTTCACTCCCCTCCTCCTCCTATCACTACTGGTAATACAGTACATAGCAAAACTAAAAAGGACTTAGTCGCTAGTGCGGATCATCAAGTACCCGACACCCTTTTCTTATTCAAGTGAGTATCATAATTTAAAGAGTTAAATAAAATTAGTCGTGCATGAAAGCACGCTCTCCTAATTAAGATGTAACTTTTCCCACTACAGCTATTAAGATAAATGCCTCCCGAAATGAGTGCATAAGTCCCTTATCACGACTAAATGAACATTAAAAACTTCCCAGTTTTTTTTTGAGTTTATAGAACCCAAAAAGGAAGTTTGTAAACACATTTAAAAAAAAGTTGTAAAAGGGAAAGGGTGAGGTAACACAGAACCAGCCGACACAATACGACCACTTTAGAACTTTGGTTTTATACACTACAGCGAACAATGAGAGCAATCCATTATTCAATAACAAAGTTTGTTGATTGTTGAAGTGACACTCAATTCCGCCTTCATTCTATTTCAATCCGGGATTTCATTCCGCTCTGCTGGGCTAGTGACGCCGTGATATAGCTCTGTTATTTTGACGTGACACCTGCGGGGCATGAACTAAACTAATTTTACTTTCTGGTGATATCTTAAGAGCATTAACAGCGCTTGTAACACCTACACAACATTAAATAAACAGCCCTGTTACTTTGTTTAACGCCTTAAACTTATGAACTAAAGCACCGTTACTTTGTGATAGCGTTACAGTGTGGACTAATAATAATAATAATAATAATAATAATATTTAGCACCGCGTCTTACTACCCGTTCGGGTTATACGCTTTAAGTACTAATTCAACTAGTGGATTAGGAATTGGGAAGGTTTAATCAGAGGAAGTGAACCCGCATTTGCGTAGAAGGAGAGTGGAAAACCATTTAGGAAAACCACCCCAGTTCACCCAACCGAGATTCGAACCTCGATCTCCCCGTCCTCAAAAGTAGAGCTCAACACGACAAGCGCGTTAGCCAACTACGCCACCGAGGTGGGTAGTGTGAACTAAAGCTCTGGTACTTTGTGATAGCGTGTTACAGTGTGAACTAAAACTAAGGTACTTTGTGATAGTGTGTTACAGTGTGAACTAAAGCTCCGTTATTTTGTGATAGCGCATTAGTGTGAACTAACGCTCTGGTACTTTGTGAGAGCGTGTTACAGTGTGAACTAAAGCTCTGGTACTTTGTGATAGCATTTACAGTGTGAACTAAAGCTCCATTATTTTGTAATAGCATTTACAGTGTGAACTAAGGCTCTGGTACTTTGTGATAGCGTGTTAGAGTGTGAACTAAAGCTCTGGTACGTTGTGATAGCGTGTTACAGTGTGAACTAAAGTTCTGGTACTTTGTGATAGCGTGTTAAAGTGTGAACTAAAGCTCTGGTACTTTGTGATAGCGTGTTAAAGTGTGAACTAAAGCTCTGGTACTTTGTGATAGCATTTACAGTGTGAACTAAAGCTCCATTATTTTGTGATAGCGTATTAGTGTGAACTAAAACTCTTGTACTATGTGATAGCACTTTAGTGTGAACTAAAGCTCTGGTACTTTGTGATAGCGTGTTACAGTGTGAACTAAAGCTAAGATATTTTGTGTTAACATGATATAGTGCGAACTAATTCTCAAGTAATTTGCGATAATTTTTATCAAATGTTATATTACCAAAGTCAGTATTTATTATTTTGTGCAGTTTGAGCAATATAATCCAAAGTGAATCAACTTTTTTTTTATTACATTTTGCTTTATTTTCAAACCGGGCATCAGCACGAGCGTGCAAATATTAAAAGAAAAGTGTGTATAGATGAGTACAAATTTAATTTGTGGTGATTAGTTACCCTTGTTAAGGTAATTTGGAAGGTTTTTTTAAACGACATTTGCGCAGAAGGAGGGCGGAAAACTATTTAGGAAAACCACCCTAAGTAAACCCGAAGGGGATCTAACCCCAATTTACCCGTCTTGGGCAGTCTAGTCTACCGCGAGAGTAGCTCCTTAGACCATGTGTTCACCGAAACGGGTCTAGCGCTAAAATAACTACCAAGTGAAAACGCAATAACTTAAGAAAATATATGTTTTTATTATATGTGCATAGCAAGTAGGATGTGTAATTTGAATAGAAATAGCTATTTACATTGATTAGTTATTTTTTTGTTCGTTTGTAACGGTATCTACCATTAACTTTCCAAGCCCACCAAACAAAACAGCACTCGACTTACAAACTAACTTAATCTGCCCTCAATACACCAATCACTAGGGCCAAGATATAGTCTGATTTTCATACGAAGACAGTTATTTGAAAACTGGAAACTCATGTTGCCACAATCGAGGAAAAATAAACAAAAAACTACGATTGTATTTACGTTCCTAGTTATTTTAATTAATAATATAAGGATACATTAGATTGTAATACAGAGAATTATTGAAAGCCTTTGTTGACTTATAAAAATTATCATTTGTAATCACCCACTTCAGTGGCCGCACGGTTTCTGGCGTCACTCTCATGTTAGATTAGAGTGCCTTTGACGAGAAGATCGAGGTTCTAATCTAATTCGAGTATACAGAATTTTACCAAATTGGTTTTACAGTCTTCTTGCACGCAAATACGGTTACATTTCCTCCAAAACAACCTTCCTAAGCTCTATAAGCATATGGTAATTATTACATAAGCGTATAACCCGAACGGGTAATAAGACGCGGCGCTAAAAAATCCTGATTTATTACTAAACCAAATAGGACACAACCCAAGAATGTTGGTGACCTTTAATCAATGTTGGTAGTCGAAAGCGAGCTTTGAAATTTAGGGTTTACTTACTAAATGGGTTGTAAAACCAATAGCAAATATTTACTTCATCACCGCCTGCGATCAAACCAAGGTTCTCTAAGAGCTTATGACAGACCACTATTACCACTCAGAAATCATTTAAATGGGTTGTCATCATGATACTTTATTAACAATATATTTTAATATTTTAATTTTATAATACAGATAATGTATTGTAATCCTGAAAATTTTCTACCTCTAGATTATGACGATTTTTTTTTTTACAAATTTGTCTGTCTCTGGGGCTACGGTTAAAGCGGTTTGACGGATTTTGTTCAAATTTGATATTTAGATGTTGTATGAGTATACTTATATACACATTCAAAAAAATTATTTGAGATATTTAACCTGCACTTTCTGAACCGACTGATTAGATCAACACCCAACTTATAAACTAAATAAACTAACTTAAATATATAACATGCACAACATCCAGTCCCAGGCCATTAATTCATCATTGTGAAAGGGGAAACCCACATTTCACGAATTATTAATTTTTCGGCCATGCCAGAAATCGAGCCCGATACCCTTAGCTCAGTAAACAGACACAGATGCGCTACCGACCCCGAGCAAAGGGGTCGGACATTGGTAGCGGTGATAATTGATAAGTTATTTTGGCGTTTTTTTTACTCAACCTAACTCAGCATGGCCTTAACGTCATTTTGTTGCCCCCCCCCCCCCCCCCCCCNTTTTAAAAAACGTTCCAGCACTCCTGGTTTCAGCCCTTGGTCACGACTTCATCTGCAGACTGTTTACATAAAACGGGTAAAGGGGTACAGGAAGGTTAACGCCACGATTGGTCTCTTGATGGAACCTTTTACAACCTATATGAAGATGTAACGACGCAATCATCGAGTGATTAGTCCCGTAACGGCATAGGACACACTTTGGAGGTCGATCTGATGGAGGGGAAGAGCGAGAAAGAACAGATATAAAGTAGAAAAGGGAAAGAACGAGAAACAAAAAGATAAAGAGCAAGAGAGGAAAAGAGCGAAAGCGAAAAAAAAGACGGATACAAACAAAGATAAATACATTGATAAAAGAAAGTAAGAGATAAAAATAGAGAAAGCTAAAAAAAGAGATGTAAGAGAATAAGAGAAAAAAAGAGATAAATCAAAATATAAAAGCGATAAAGAGATAATAAATAGTACGGTGCACCGCATAGACCTTCTACATTCCACTAAATAGCATACATGAAATAATATACACGGTTACAGAAACATATTGAGAGAAAAGTAGTTAAGTTCACCCCAGAGCATAATAAATTAATAATCAAATTCTCATTTGACAGGCCTAAAATTAAAAAAATGTATTTCAAATAAAAGTCTTTTTTGTATCTAAAAAAGTTGCGTAGATATTGTAGAAATTGGATATGTTCGCATACATGAAGTATCCTTTATGTCATTTTCCAGGAAAAATGAGATGTACCATTTTGTTTTATATTAAACAGGGCCTAGATACGAATTAAAATCTTAAAGTTAAGTAAACTACCATTAATTTTAAGGTTAGATATATAGTTTTAAGGGAGGAACATTATGAAAAATCCTAGATACCAAATCTTATCCCGATCGGTAAAATGGTTTCAGCTCTAGTCTGAGACATGGCAGACAGACAGACAGACATAATCTTGAAAACTGTTTCAGGGAGGAATGCAACGTCGACATTTATCTCGAGTTCGATTTTTTTTGACGATTACTTTATTTCTCTCTTCGGGGAGGGGAAGGGGGTCAAAAGAAAGAGATAAAGTGTGTGTGCGAGGAAGAGAAAAAAATAAAGTTAAGTAAAGAGAGAAGAATTAGGTACATTGGAATATATTTAAGTTCAAATAAATCTCAGCTAAAATTAGAGTTAGTCTATAGAAATTAAAATCAGTGGTAGTACTCTCGGTCGATGATTGGGTTACGTATTCAAAGTTCACAGGCCGAATTTGTGTTGCTATTTTTTTTTAGAATATATCAGAATGGTAAATGGTAGGTGCATCAAAAGTGCACCATTGTTTGTAGTCTATGAGGACCATATGGCAACACTGCTTGTTGGTTCTTTCACGAACGACACACCTTTATTTCAATTTGAGTTATATTGTGTTTGAATCCTAACCAACATAACCTAACATAGCCTAACCTAGCCCTGTAGTTTTATTATTTGATTGTAATCATTGTAAAGAGTAAGGGGTTTGTTTACAATACATGTTTGCCATGAGGCCACGTTATGCGGTTGTTTTTCCTCGTTCGCTTTTGATCCATTTCTTCGTGCGCTTATGAAAATAGTTTTCTCCCTCTTGTGGTCGTTTTAGATGTTCTCCGCGATAATCGAACCAACGGAGTCAAAGGTCAAGCGTGCTAGCTCACATACAATTCTGGCGGTTGCACGAACATACCCAATAGCTCCACATCTCGTTTCCCGTCCGGGATATCCACATATTTACCATTTGCGTGTCGTGGAATGTTGTCGGGGTTAGAGATGAACAGGTTCAGGTACATTTTTCTGCAATGATGGCTTGCGGCTTTCTAAGTAGGTGAAGGAGCTAGGCGGGGGGTGGCGGCACCTAGAGCCTATTGCTTGTATAGGCCTACATCATATAGTATGTTGAGAGACTTGTATGTGTATTTGAGGAGGGTGAGGCAAAATATGTAAGCAAATACCCAAAGGAAGGGGAATGTATTCGTTAAGGCTTTGATCATAATATGATATATATATATAAGCAATGCACCTCCCTACCCATTAGAGCTATACGAATATGTAATTATTACTATAATGTGTTAGGAATGCGGATTTGTTCAAATTGTTGCCAGGGTGCGGATAGTTAGGCTTATGACAGGTTTAACGTGCAGTCTTGAAGTTTTTAGATGGTTTTAAATTATTATTATTATTAGCAACGCGTCTTACTACCCGTTCGGGTTATACGCACTTATGCTAATGTGTAATGGTAGGGTGATAATGAGATGAAATGGAGGACCTAAAGTTTAACGTGGGATTCGAACCATGGTGGAGGACTGGCATTCCNTAATACACGTCTTGTCAGAGGTGAAGAAAGGGTTTGGTAATCAGATAAATCTGTGCCGAGACCAAGGATTGAACCCCAGACCCCCAGCACAGAAGTCTGGCACCTTACCCCTAGACCACCAGGTCACCTACCAGATCGTTTTGAACAATTTTAAAATAATAGTGCATGTTACAGTGGAGTCACTATGATAGTATATTCAAAGTAAGTATCTTCAGTTGTTCGAATGTAGGTTCTCCAATCATTCGATTCAGATCTCATTTCCTTTAATAAATTGATGTACGAATAAACGATCTCTTTTTAATAACCACTGTTCACACTATATACTTATTTTAACGCTTTTTTTACGATGTTTCTTATTATTATTTTCCAAACTACGTAACGAATTGGAAATAAATAAACTTTTCTTTACTCCACATTGACATTTCATCCACCGGGATTGCAAGGATAATAATTTGCGGTCACTTACACGCTCCGTATTAACTGAACAGTCATAATTCGCGCGAACTTTTTTTTCTAGAAGAACTCCAAATCCAAACACTCCGTCTTTACGGTGCAAACCAATTTGTGCAGGCAAGTTTACTTGGATATCTGGGCGGGAGGCCATTAGACTTCTACTGGCACCACATAATTATCATCATTATCATAAAATAATCTCATCGAGCCAACATGGCGCCCAAATCTCGGAGGACAGTTACATATCCAACACTGCCAATAGGAAGACCAGGAATATCGAGCCGATAAGCCCTGTTGGCATACGCTAAATATACACGTGTATAAACTATTATTTTTGGACTTGATGTGGTTCTTTATTTCCATGAAGTTGCACGCTCCAGGGTTGGAGTTATATAGACGGTGCTTGGAAACCCATAGCCCAAACTGCATACATAGCTTGTTTGAACCAAAAGTAATAAAAAATCCCCGTACACTTACATCCGGAAAAACTATACTAATACCGTTAAATTGTGTTCAATGTTTCAGCGTACAGCGTCGGGAGAGCAAAGTTGCACAAGCATGCTTGCACAACAGGTTGTATAGGAGTTAGGCGCGTGCCACTGCCCATGTAATAATGACAAGCACTTTCTGTGGTGTAGGACAGTTAATGATGGCCCTTCGAACGTGTTCGTATTTCTAGATGGACTGGTGTGCTGTTTACTATTAACTGTGGTATGTTCTACTGCCGTGCTCCAAGATTTCGAGATGTGCAGTGCCGTGCACCTAGCTTCTATGCAACCTGTTGTACAAGCTTATTTAAACAGCTTTGCTTTCCCGGCGCTGTACGCCAAAACCAAGCTACAGGGTTTCTCAAGTTTCGGAGCCAAATAGAGTTGAAATAGCGTGACCGAAACGTTAGGTAAGAAGTCGGGGGAAGGG
>CABFVX010000333.1:225356-236793 GCA_902151425.1 Timema shepardi
GTTAGGTAAGAAGTCGGGGGAAGGGTGGGGGGGGGAGATAGGGGGGAACACCAGGCACAGTCATCCTCCGTTAACCATATTTGTTAGAGGAAGTTTGTTTCCCGGTCATTTTGCCTGAAGCTTCTTCTGGTAATGACGCCATCTGATTTTCTAACGGATTTCAGTTTGTTCTGATGGAGTTTCATGTCTAAATAAGAGACTGACTCAACGTTGAACAAAGTCTTAGATTTTATTAGCTCTAGGCGTATGAGTGAGATTAAAGTCTTAGTACGTACTTGAAAACATGTTTGCCAACTTGGAAGAGAAAAACGGTTTCTCGGTGCTTCTAAAATGTTTCCTGTTGCTCTCAAACATAGAAAAACATTTTGCAAAAATGGGACACAAAGCTACTCTCATATTGTTTAAAATATTTAAACAAACACCGTTTCGCGTCCAGACTTCAACAATTATTGTTTCCCCGATTTTTTCTTAAGATCTTATGTTCTCTACGAAACTTCACACAAAGGGGCTTCACTTTTTTTTTCAACTTCATTAGAATCAATTGAGAACTTTTCATCTACTACATTTAAAATATCCAATTTTTATTATTATTCAGATATCACATCACATTAGTATGAAATATGTCTACAGTTTCAAGAGGTTTTTTTTTCAGTTATCCAGGACATGACCAACTAGAACGGAACAATCAGGAAGTGAGGTGCTCTCTTTCAACAGCAGATTCTGGGAACACGCCCAGACACGCAAACCTTGATTCTTGTAGCCCATTTGAAATGGATGACAAGAAACACGGTTGGTTTACTCTTTGGGAAACGTAAAGGAAATATAAAAACCTGTTCATAAACATTTTTCCGAACATCTCACAAAAACAATCTGCGAAAAAAAAACCCAATGGAAACGAGAAAGTTATTTTTATATGTTGCCGAACGAAGTTTTCGGAAAATTATTCCACGTGCGTACTTGGATTTAGATAATCCAATTTTTCAATTATGACAGCTATAAAAGTTGCTAAATATACTTTACTATATTCATTCGCTAAGATGCAGCTGTAACTTTTGGTAGATATCAATAACCATAAAATATCACTAATAATATAGTAAAATGCTATCAATTTTGACAGCAAAAAGTATGTAAGAATTCTCTAAAAGTTAGTTTTTAACAAGTCCTTAGTGTAACTTACTAAAGAATACAAGGTGGGGAGGATAAATTTGAAAGAATGTAACTATATTATACAGTCGGGCCTTCATATATCTAAGTCAATGATTCCATAAAAAAAATTCGAAGTATGGAAACTTCGATGTGTAGAAACGATATTTTTTATACATGATATTGTGTAGTCGATTGTATTTAGAAATATTTCCTAGTCAATACACTAATTATAAGTGAATATGAATCATGTTATGTACTGTAAAAGTTATGTTAATAAAGATATTTAAAAAGAAAAAAGAGCGTTGATACAAAGGTACCTTAAAAACATGTAGTCATATTAAAATGAGTTTACATTTGTGTAAAAGACTTTATAATGTTTTGCTGCACAGTAAATTTCGATGAAAATTCATCAAAAAAGTTTTCACACTTATTAAGTCCGTGAAATACATCGTCAGGAAAATTTTCTTTTTTTAAAAGGCTTTGGGGGCAGGGCCACGTCCGTAAAGTTGGCCCCCCGACTTTTAAAAATTCAAGTTTTTTATGATCGCAATCGTTCGTTCCGCAAAAGGTTTCTTTTGTTCCGCATTAGTTCTTGCACAAATGGGACGTGAGCTTGTGGCGCTTTGTTTACTTGTGAGAGGCCAACTTCACGGTAGCCCCCCAGCCTTTAAAAATTCAAGTTTTTATGATTGCAATAGTTTGTCCTGGACTGTTCTGCAATAGTTTGTCCTGGACTGTTCCGCAAACATTTTAGTTTGTTCCGTTTTGATAGGCCCACAAGTGATGTGTTTACATTGGGGGAAGGGGTGGGGGCAATTTCACAGTATGCCACCACTTGTAAAAATTCAAGTTTTTAGGCGACCCGTCAGCGTCGCAATGACCTTGACCAAACATTTCCTTCTTCCTCTTGCGACATCTCTATTCTATTTATTCTCACTATTTTTTCTCATACCATCGTCATTACGAGGGGAAAAAATCATGTTTTATCTAGAAAATAAAAACAGTTTTTCTATGTAATGTCAGGGAATTCACCAAAACTTCTATACTAGGAAAATTTCGATATATGGAGGTCCCACTGCATGTCTGAAGGGAAGGTAAAAAAAAACTACACAGTGCAGACAATATCATATCCAGAGCACACGATCGTGATTCAAATTTTGGCCTTTAGGATAAGAAAGGACCACGTTAACTCTAGGCAGAATCTGCCGGTTAAGTATTAAATTACCTTGGGAATTAACTACATTTATAAGAATTTCTAAGTGAGAACCAATTTTAGCCATACAATTTGTTCGGGAAAAACTGATATTAACCTAATTTTAGTTTTAAAAAATATTGGCAATACTAGCACTGGTGTACACGTGATCTGAGGTTCGAGTCTCGGTTGGGTGCACTGGAGGGGATTTTACCTCCTCTACCCAAGCCAATGCGGGTGAATTTTCTCTGAATTGCCCTTTTTATACTTACATATTTGATGAAGCCATTTATACCATATGAGTTAAACGTAATAATAGTAAAATACAATGATATCTTAAGAGTTAATTTTGCTTTATAGACAATACTATATGACTTAGACATAGCTATGAAATACAAATTGATATTTAAGTAACTAAATAACTATACCATTTTGTTAGTACTGAATAGTATAATATTAAAGCTCTATAAGCTTTTCTAGATGTTAAAAAAATATTTTTACCCTAGAATAAGCTATAACTCAATTTAGTCAAATTGCGAAAATGTACATATATTATGACTATTTCACTGGCCTAATTATAAGTTTATAATGAAATACATTTATTCGTTCAATAATGAAATTTCGGAATCAAACATTCAATAATGAGGTTTTATTCAACAAAGTTTTGTTTTTAAAATAATCATTGTATCTATCTATGGCTTCAAACAAAATTAATTTAAGCTCGTTTTAACATTATTTAAAGTCCAATATATTCGAGGTATATTTTACTACAACACGTTAAAACAACTTTAATTTATGTATATACATATCAATTTAACAGAATATCTGTTTATCTTTATTTAAGGAATTTAACGCGTACTTTCATAGCCGACTTAATATATCAGTACACGATTTATAAATTAACATAATCTAGAAACAGACCTAACACCCAGACCTCCGACCATTAATTCATCACTGTGAAAGGTGAAACCTAAATTTTACCAATGGTAAATATTTCGGCCATGCCGGGAATTGAGCCTGAAACCCTTTACTCACTAGGCAGTCACATGTTACCAACTGAGCTATGGTGTTGGACAATCAACAATATGAAAATGAAAACACACGAAGAGCATTTTATTTCATGCAATCAGCCTGAGAATATTTACCGCCAGGGAGCAACACCATAACCCAAAGGGTATATTCACTTACAAGGTGCCATCTCCTATGGAAATTGAGACAAAAACCCATCGGGACATCGCCCCTAGCAAATGTAGTTAATTAAATTAATAGCTGCCATGTTTTGTATTGATTAAATCCCCAGGGAGGCAACATTGGACTAGAGGGAACTAACGTGCAACAACTACATACATCCGAATTTATTTTCCACGAGTTTTATCAGCTATTTAAAGGAGAAGTGATTTTTTCTAGAGGTCATCTAAGTAAGATTCAAAGCAAACAAAGTATTTATTTTGTTTGAAAAACCATGTTAATATTGTTAAAGTCTTGGACAAAAAATCTTAAGTCAATTGTAAAAAGGTGGGCACGATGAAATATATATTATTATTAATAATAATTGATTATTTAATATTTATACAACACACACTCATTACAAGCGTGAATTTCGGATGTTGCACTGTCAAAAGTCATATAGTTGTCAATTCCTCCTTATTTATGATCCTATTTTCATAAGAAGCCTATTTCATTATGTAAAAAAGTTACTAAATATAAGCTATAATGATTTTGTTTAAGTGTTTGAAATGACAAATAAAAAATGTAAATTAGTTTTTTCGGGGAAAAATTAGTTTACAGGTATTAATATAAAAGAAAAGTATATATGAAGAGTGTTTATTTCAGAGGAAATCTAACTTAAAGGTTGTTAAGTGAAAACCTATTTTCGAAAATTTTGTTTTAAACTGAATGAGACAATTTGATAATTGTGTTATACCATTTAGTTTTTATTGAGATTTATAAAATTTATATTTGTCAATACATTCTTATGTATACCCTTACTATGATAGGAATGAATGAATGGAAGGTCTTTTCTCCTGCAAAAATTTTACTATTTAGTAGAATTCGGACAGAAAAAAGACCTTTCACACCACCCTTACTACTATAAACAGGGTATTCATTCCTATGTTCATAGGAAGAAACATATTTGATACCTATAAAAGTTACTAGATCGACTTTCATGTACAGTACAGCACGTATATGGCAAGTTACGTGATATACAGCTGTCACTTTTGATAAATATTTGTCAATAGCTATAAAATAAAGTAAAATTATATCAGTTTTGACCGTAACAAAAAGTTTCTGTATTTTAAAAGTATCTTCATACCAAAATCTAATGTAGTTTTACGTTTAACAAAAAGGTTGTTAAGGAGTTATTATAAAGGGCGAGGGGTGCGGGGAGGNGGGAAGGAATGAAGAAGGTCTCTAAGAGAAAACGTGCCCTCAATATTGTGAAGAAACGTGTGAAAACCATCCTCAGCCGGGGTTCGAACACTAGCTTTCCCGTCTAGCGCGACCAAGTACAATACGAACCCAACACTTTTAATCAATCGGCCACCACCACAGAAAATAATTGTTACCTATACGCAATATTAGTATTATTAATAACTTCGCTTGAAAGTTTGACGTATTTTTAATTTTGCAGTCCATGTATAACTTTTACAACGTAACGTTTAGTGCAACGTATAAACGTGTTCAATCCGCTATTCGTTTTACACATATACACTAGCGTTACCTCAAAATAATTTAAAACTACATCTAGTAAAAATAGTAATAAAAACAGACAAGCCAACATATTGTATACATGCAAGTTTTCATTGTGTCAGTATCGTCGTATTAATTAAATTGTTAGGAGGGAAAAAAAAAAATATATCGGACACATGGCTACGTTTTACATTATTAAATTTTCAAAACTCGTGACACAACCTTATAATGAAAACAAGATCAAGTAGATAAAAATTAATTTCCTTAAATATACATATATATAAAAATATATATCACATATACAGTAAAAACAAATTGTCCCAACGTACAGTCATGTACGGCTGAACTCAACTTTATTATGTTAAATAATTGTTAGTTTTAGAAAATGTTTGAATGATACTGACCACCTCTGTGGTGTAGTGGTCAGAATTCCTGGCTACAGAACCAGAGGTCCTGGGTTTGATACCCGGCGATTTTAAGTTTTCTGTGGAGTACTGGGTCAGGAACGAGGTCAAATCAGTCTCGTGAGGACAAATGAGGATCTACTTGAATAAACAAAGTAGCGGCTGAGGTCTAGAAAGCTGAGATTAACGACCAGAGTGTTCATTGTGATAACAACATTACACCTACTATCCAGATAAATTTGAATTATCTTCACCAACAGACGGCGGCCACTCGGTCGATCTTGCTTACAGGATGACGTCATGGAGTTTTTTTTGGAACGATACTGGACTTTAAGCGCGTTTCAGCATATGACCTTTGCATTTAAGAAGATCATCTTTTGCGTTCCGCGCTTCAAGATCCGTCCAGGCTAATAACATACTTACATCAATAAGGTAGAGATGAAGAAGGTATTTTGGAGGAAATGTACTTAAATTTGAGAGGTGGGCTATTATAAAAACTATGTTTTAAAAAAACGCCCTCAGTTTACAGACCAATAGTTTCGTGTTGAGCTAGATTGCCTAGAAAAGGGAGATCGAGGACCGAATCTCACTCGGATGAACTAGGGGTGGTTTTTCCTAAACGATTTTCCACTCTCCCTCCACACAAATGCCTGTTAACTTCTTTTATATTCAACCTTACCAATTTCTAAACCACTAGCTTAACTAGTACTTAAGAGTATAACAGGAACGTATAGTAAGACGCGGTGCTAAGTGTAGCGTGTCAATCGATTTGATTGAACACCTACAAGAAAAAGTTCACTATTTATCACTATTTATGTAATTGGGTGCCACGTTGGAATTATATCAAGATATTGAAGATAAAATACCTCAAAGTTTATACTTTCTCATACTGAAAATACATATTGCCCTACGTTCAAACACGTGGTTAGTCAAAAAATAATTGTCTTTTGATAATTGCTGTTCTAAATATCAAAGAAGAGGACTAATATTATTATAGTTATGAATAAGATATGTGATTGCATACCCTTTGTTATAAGATGGGGTCAGATGAAGAAACTTACAGCCGGCCATGCGGCCCTCAAAAAGGTGGAAAATATACATCTATATTATTTCTTTGCATAAAAATAACAGTGAAAATCAAATAACTAAATTAATACTGATACATTTTGATATAGGATATGTGTGTATAAACTCACCACGGCCAGATGTCTGCAGATATCATTAACTCACTTCTAAATCACAGGATTATCTATAATGGCGGCTCCATGTGGCACAAGACTCGACTGTTCAGTAGGGGAGATAGCCTTAAAATGGAGACCGGCGCTTCGACCTCTTGCGCAACTGCGCATCTGGTGGCCGACAGAAGAAGCTCATCAGTTTCTATCTCTTCTTTTTCCCTTTCCTCGTTTATCCTTCCTTATTTTTACCTACGCTTCTCAGTTCGTTCCCCTTTTCTTTTCTCCTCCCTGTTCATGTCTGATTGTGAGTATATATGGGACGCGACGCGGGTTCAACACTAGAGAGCGGTTCTACACAGCTAAGGATCAACAACGAACCGCTGCCGGTGAATAACCAAGACGGGTCATGGAGTCTGGGTCGTCAGAATCGCCTCCATAGCGGCATTGAAGGAGGATGAATCGTCCTATTCAACGCGCTGGTTACGAGAACGCCGCAGCTAGGGTATTGGTATCCAGCGGTCGTCATTTAGTCCCTAGAATTTAGTTACTAAGTTAGAAGAAACTTTATTTTGGTTTAACGTGATGCAAATAGTTATTCAGAAGTCCTTTTTTTAAAATGCAAGAGAAAATGTTTTCGGAATCTAGTATAATGTTCAGGACTAGTTAACTTCAATATGGAAGAAGTACCTTGGTTATATTATGCTTTTTTAAGTCTGATGGACAAGTCAGATTTTAATGACTCATTAAGTCAATTGCTGAGTGCATTATTGTGTTTTTGGACATTGTCCTAACGTTAAAGCCTCCGGCTTAGAAAAATGTGGATTTTTAGTGTTGCTGATTTACACTAACTCACAAGTTCCGATAAATCTTGAAGGGAAAAGTATTCATGACACCCTAAACGTCATGTACGTTAGTTCTTTGTTATTGATGGTTATCACCAGGAAGTCTATTTCTTTCTTATGCCTTACGCAGTTCAGTTGTAAATGACAGAGATTTGATTATGCGGTTATTGTTCATGGAAAGTATTAGTTTGTGTGAGCAACCCGTGGAAATTGTCCCAGTGTCATAGTGGGGTCCGCGCAAATAATACTATTTTGTTTTGGCCTGTAAATATGTTCCTAAATTTTGTATTAGTTCTAAAGGATGTTAATGTACTATTGCATGCTCTGGTAGTACCGTAAGGGAACATGTCCGGCCATAGTACCTTAATGACGCCTGGCCCTTAGCCATCAATCAGCAGGATTCACCAGCCAATTATCCAACAAATTTAGTGGATCCCTGTTAATATTCAACCCTGCCAAGTGAGACTGTATAAATGTTATCTTATAAATTTGTTCTATATTTTGCTTTAACTAATTCTCAAATTACTCTACTTTTAGAAATTCTACAGCCTCTTGCCTGGCCACTGTGTTGCCCAGGTAGCCACAAGTAATCAAGTAATCCCTCAAGTTTATTTGCCTTGTGAAGAAATTTAATACTCTATAATTTTCTATCTTATTGTAAAACTTGTACTTTTTTATGCATTTATTGTTTACTAAATAAAACTATATTGTCAAATTGATATGTTCAGTTTTCTAATTTAGTATAAATGTACTGTGTGTAATCACAGTGCATAAGTATTATTATTTACAGACCCGCCCCTTCGCCACCGGGAAAAACAGACCAGACGAGGGTGCTGTTTTAACCCACGTGAACACCGATGAGTGCTAGAGTATTACACATTGTATTTTAAACGGACACTTCAGGGCTGACTGATACTATGTGTAACACTATGTTACTGACCTATTTATTGCGCAATTATTACAAGAGTATAACTTTAATTGATAAGGGATCAAAAGTGTGCAAGTGGCCACAAAGAAGCGCCCCCATATTAACTTTGGTGTTAAAATGAAACAGTGTATATTTGTATATATCGCGTAATTTTATAGTCACACCTGCCTCGCCTTATATGGACGTTAACGACTCATGGCATGGCGTGTCTTTTTGTTTCAATATTAAAGTGTATTAAACAAAATTTCTACAAGATAAAATAACTCAAAACATTTCTAGTTTAAAATAAAAATAACGTCAAAAACAGACTTTTACATACATTAATTCAAAGTTTAGCAACATGTTTTTGTTTGTTTGAGCCAGGGGCGTTCTGAGGAAGCCATATAAAGTATATTTTACATTAATACATCAATTTCATATACGTAAATAAGATACAGATTTAAAAAAAATTCCATATTACTTTGTAGACTAATCAAAACTACTTTATTCATTTCATTTATCCACAGTTATGTGGAGGGAGAGTTGAAAACAATTTTGGGAAAACCACTAACAGTACACCCAACCAAGATTCAAACCCCTATCTCCCCGTTATCGGCAGTTTAGTTTATTGCGAGAGTAGAGCATTAGATCATGCGGCCACAGAGGCGGGAATTATATATTATTATTATTAGCACCGCATTTTACTACCCGTTCGGGTTACACGCACTTACGCTAATGTGTAATGGTAGGGTGAGATGAAATGGAGGATCTTCAGTTTAACGTGGGATCCGAACCACGGTGGAGGCCTGGTATTCCACACATTCACAAGTTGTGATTAATAGACGTCTTGTCAGAGGTGAAGGAAGGGTTTGGCAATCAGATAAATCTGTGCCGGGACCAAGTATTGAACCCCAGACACCCAGCACAGGAGTCCGACACCTTACCCCTAGACCGCCAGGTCACCTAATTATTATTTATAATTAAATTTTCAGATGTTGATAGTAATAATTGTTTTATCAATTCCCTTGCCGCGGAATAGACGATAGGTTCACATCTGATGACCAAGAGGGTGTGGCCGGAAACGCTACACAACAAAACCGCAGTTGCCACTACTTTTGTTCTCCCTCGACCTCTCGTAGAGAGAAGTATTGTGATCATCAAAAGAAATTAGGCCTGAGATTTTGATAAATGTCGACGTTTTATGACCCCCTGAAACCGAAAGAGAGGCTTTCGCGACTCCGTCTGTTTGTCTAATCATCTGTCTTTGTGTCTGTACCTCGGACTAGAGTCGAAACCATTTATCGATCTGGCTGTAACTTGGTATCTAGGGATTTCATTAAGTCCCTCCGTGGGGTTTATTAAAAAAAATAGATATCTAAACCTAAGATTGAAGGTAGTTTACTAAAAGGTAAAAAGAGATCAAATTGATTTTTATCAAAATTCGCTTTAAAGATTTTGATTACATTTCGTATCAAGACATTGTTTAACATTGCAAACAAAATTGGAATTCTTTTATTCCTCAAGAAAATTACTTTAAGGTTACTTTACATTTGCATCAATTTACGATTTTGATCATCTCTCCTCAAATATTTGCGATACACAGTAACATATCAGTGTAAAGTTTTAGTAGTATTAAAAATACAAATATTTTGTTTGAAAAACATTTTTAGAAAACCAATAATTTCTGAACTATAAGTAAATATATATTTTATGAAGCTCTTTTGACAGTTGGAATTGATTGTTATGTTCTTTGGTGAACAGAGCAGTTTCTCTTTTCATAATGTTTCTGTGACAGAGTATATTATTCTAAGTATAATATTTGGCGAAGTGTTTCTGCAGCAATGTATAATATTTAGGTTCCCAAATATTACTAGTTTTTAGTAAATGTTTCTATTTTAAGATTAAAGAAAAAGCGAGAGAGAGAGAGTGAGAAAGTATGTGCGGTACACCGTACTATTAATTTAAGTTTCTTTCCAAGATACAAACAAAGAATCTAGGTTTTTCCCCGAATCATCGTTTTCCAGGTGCATGGCAAACCCTGAGAAGAAACTTTGTTACAAATACACAACAGGTTAAACCCTCTACATTGAATATCCTCTCTGCAGGAACTGCATGACTACTATCAGGAAACAGCGTTTTCTTGTTTTAGTGTGATCACTATTTTTTTAAATATAAGATAAATTTTGCCACGCTAGTTCATCGATATTGCTAGTAGCTTCTTCTTACCTCGGTGCATCATCATTCCGACATAACAGAAAGCGAGGAGATTTGGCTAAAGTTATACCGCGATTTAAACTACTTTAGGATGCGCGTGGTGGGTAGGCTAGGGAGCATGGTTGCCAAATAGTGGGAGTGTGCACGTTACTACTATGCAAGCATACTCAGTGACTGTAAAGAAATCTGGCAACGTGCTTCGGTTGCTATGACTACCGCCCTTCATGGATTGGTCAAACATGTGAAGAGCCTCCACTCCCCACTCCGGCTGCGCTGACCACAATCCTAAAGCAGTTTAAAACGCAGCATAACTGAAAAAGAGGGCGAGGATAAAGATTTTCTCCATATTAAGATCCGCGGTTCCACAGCGATGATATTGTGTGTATGGTGTGCGGCCAAGCAATTAACTTTAACTGAAATAATTTTTTAGCATAGCTCGTTTGCATCTGTTACACTCTTACGGCTGTTAATACAGACCAGCTGTTCTAATCATCGGTAAGTGCGACAGCTTTGGTAAGTAACACTTTCAAAGTGACAGGTGTTTTATAAATTTATAATTACTATCTCAAACACTAACCACTAACCACTAACGGTATTCTGATCAATACTTCAATTATTACAGTTAAAAAAAACACATTATTATTAAACTGTGTGTGGTTGTAACTTTTAAGTGATACTGTACAGTGTACACAATAAAGTAGGTTATACATTCTACAACAATGATGCTCTGCCCTTTAGTTTTCGGCCAATTTTTCCATTCAAACACAGGAATAGCCATCTTTTTTTATTTCGTCACTAACATTAAGTAGACTTGTCATATCCCTTTTTGAATTCAATATACACGCACACACACACACACACAC
>CABFVX010000333.1:237037-250364 GCA_902151425.1 Timema shepardi
TACACACACACACACACACACACACACACACACACACACACACACACACACACACACACACACACACACACACACACACACACACACTTACTTCGGATATTGGCTGGATTTATAGTCAACATATACACGAAAAACTACTTAACAACAAACTATTACGCCATGACAAAACGTGAAACAGACAGCGGATAGACCATTCAGTCACCATGAGCGATGAATGAACATGTAGAGGAATCGTTAATAAATTCAATTTTTTTAGCTAGCTCAGTAGAGTGTGATTGAGACAAATCAAAGTGTTATTTAATTTTAATTGTATTATTATTAATAACAAAAGGTTTAACCAATACTATATTTATGGAAAAAAAAGGGCAGTGAGTGAACCTCACAGGTATTTACAAGACCAAGGACGTTCGATTCACGATATACTTGATCTAGATATATGTGAGATGAAAAATTTTGGTAAATATTTTTTTCTGAAAAAGAGTCATATATTTAAATGTAACAAATGCAATCGATAGAGTTTAATTTCTCATGTTGTTGAAACTAGGAACATTACAAATGAGTCACAATTTTATAATATCAACGATTCCAGTTCTCTTCACACACTCTCACGTATCGACCATAGCGCTTGGTGGTTGAATGTGTCACTAAAGTTGGATATACTATGGATAGAAATGTTAATACTTTAATATTACAATCAAAACCTTAACAAACATATGTTCCCTAGGATCTAACAACCTGATATTTTTCAGGAAAACGTTAATCTCTAATTGTCATTATTTATTTGTATTTATTATTTGCTTACACAATTTTCACCCCCGCCCCTACATCCACCCCAAAAAACTATTTTAGGGCTTTATGTATATATTATTTAACAGGCTCTAGCATGGTGGTTACTAAACTTTTATTATAAAATTCCCGATTTCCGAATTAACCTTTTAACAGTTTTTCTTGGTGCATGGCAATTTGTTATTTTATTAAATTGATCAAACATTTTAGAAAACAATGCCAACAGCTACTAAATATCAACATTATTTTAAGTTTTTTTTCCCAGTATTTAAAGTTTTAATGTTTAATGTATTTTGTGATCTTGTGTAAATGTGTTATTAAAAAAACCTTTATAACCATCTCATGCAAGAATAATGCCATTTCTATACAATGCATTTGGTTAGCATCGAATCCCTAACTTTTATTTAAATGTTTAGTTGCAGAATTGGTCAAGTATTTAAAGTCCCTGACGTTTAATTATTTTTGATCTTCCCTAACAACAAAACATACCTTGACTTTTACAGATTTTTTTTTCCCTTCCTTGTTGGTACACGCCATGTCTAGGTGCCACCTACGCCAACCCGGCTACTTCACCCTACTTTAGTAGGCCACAAGAAGTCATTGAGAAAAAATTATCGGAAAATACTTTCTAAAATTTTCCTATCGAAAATTTACTAGAATATTTTCATCTCTAACTGGATTTACTGTGATTAAAAGATAGAGGTTCAAATTCCAGACGGTTAAGAATTTCATATAAATCTCCACCTGATAACTATATTATAGATTTTGCTGTTAAATAAATTAATTGAAAAAAAGAAGATAGAAACATCATGCTTCACCAAAGAGTATACAGATTCACTGAGTAATGTCAGAAAATACTTATGTTAAATGTTCTGTCCCCACGTGTTGGGCACTAGTTTTTCTCTCAATTTTTAGCTACGCATATTCAACCCATTTTCAATAGGGATTGATTTTGATGTTTGTTAATTTTTAGTTTTTTTTATTTGTCTCCCATACCATTTTACAATTTTATATCTCATCACAATAAAAGTAAACTTTGCAAAACTCAAAAATAAAAGAGACAAAGAAAATGATGTTTCCACTAATTAAAATAAAACTTTAAGCAAATAATCTCTTTAGAATGACAAATAAGCTTTATTGAACTTATATTTCTATACAACTTTTTTCATAAGAAAGATCATGATTGTATGTAAAATAATCTCGCTTAATTGGCGAGTCAAAGATGTAAATAGAACATCAAACGATACTAATTCATCACTTGCACTGATGGCTGAAGGGTTTAAGATCTTACACTTTATTTCCCAGATTCACCGGTGACCGTAAATACACGGGTTCAAATCCAGGCGTGGTGCAATGAGAGTGGTTGTATTTTAATACGATTACCCCTGTGTTTCTAGCACTCTCTCCAAGCAAATACAATTTTATCTTCTTTTAAAACTACCCTACGCATTTCAACCCTTATATTATGACCTTAATAACCCTAATGATGGGCATAATTATAAGGATTTAATATAAAGAGTTAATTTAGGTCAAACAGTGTTCCCACTATTTTTTTAAATACAAAATTACCTGTTTCTTTTTTACAGCGTCTCCAGAAGGAATTCCCATTTATAACACGCTTTAGAGAGTAATATATATGAATGAAATGTTACTAATAAAATTGACTAAGGGTGTGCAAAACTTGACTTCACTTCGAAAGTAAAATCTCGGATTCAACAGTTAAGAAATTTCACACACACAAAAAAAAGTTAAAACACACATTTATGTTAACATAAAAAAACAACTAAAATTACATTATTGGTGAAAGTAAGTTATTTTATTATTTTAAGATTATTTATATTAATTTGAAATAAAGCCTTTAGTAAAATATATTTAATAGCTATTTACATATAATGTCAAGTACACTATTTCTATTCCCCATTAAACTTTTTTTTTAAATTCGAAATCCGATTCTTCTTCGAGAATATCTCATATTATTCGATTCGAATTGAAAATGTAGACTTCAAACACACCTAAAAATTGACTTTTGTGAAGTCATAACGTTTGCGTTTGAAACATTATGGTTCATGTAATTGATATTTCAAGAACCAAAAGAGGGGTAAGGAGATTAGATAAATATTCTAATAAGCGTGTTTCTTTCTTATTTCGCTTTTTCTTCTATGCAAAGTACTAATATTTAAAGTTTGCAATTTAATGTCCCTAATTCACAAATATTATAGTCTGTTTTTTAAAGTTTTTTTGGTGAAATTACTTGGGTTTTTTTCAAACAAATATTCTCTGTGCTATCCCTATTTTCCAGTTGTATGGCACAACTGTCAGAATATAGATAACAAAGGAGCGGCTTCCTTGCTGACTGACACCCACACCGGTGGTTACAAAATATAAGGCGTCAAACTAGCAACATAAACAGATTTCCCTTAGCGGGGAGTTGAAACTCTAATCTCGGCTAAGTGCACTAATGGACATACACATATCCTTTTTTTATGCTAAACAACCTTATTAACAAATTCTCTTTAGAGCCGTTAATAATATTTATGTTAAGAATAGTAATTAAAAATATATGTTTTTTACTAATAGTTTGTGGCAGATATATTTAATCAGGTAGTATTGTAAGGAAATGCACCATTTTTCACTAATTCTAGGTACAAATATTGCTCTAGGTTTCTAGCTATAGGAAAAAACTAATTTCCATTCAAACTAGAGCAGAACAGACTCGAAGTGAAAAATGCCTACTAGCACACCTATAATATTTAACGTTGAGAAAAAACCATATCAGTGGTTTGGTCGTCTAAGGCGTCACTCTAGCGATTGACCGAACCACCGATGATGGAGAGATCGGGGTTAGAATCCTGGTTGGGTGTATTGAGGGTGATATTACCTAAACGGTTTTCCACTGTCCATAGACGCGAATACAGGTACACTTCCTCTAGATTCAACCCTCCTCTTTGTTAAGGCATTAGGGTAATAAAGACAGATCTATACAACACGAATAGTTAGACAAGGTTCTATATAATAATAATTAATAATAAAGAATATCTCAAAGCGACATGTTTACTTTGATTGTTGAGACACTATTGCTCAGAGAAGGAAACCCAGCGTTAGAGAGTAATTGAATGAAACGTTCTCACTCGAGTGTAATATTTAATTTATTATGTCGTCAAGTCACTAGATTAAGTTGATTTGCATTTTATCTCTCCTACGGGATAGTAACCGAGATATATTTCTCCGCACAGTGAATACAGCCCCAGCACGATAAAGATAGGCGATCTAAGCAATAATACCCTAGTTTTAATAGGGAAGAGCTAGTCTCAGAAAACGATTTCACGGTCTTATCTGTGATCTGGTAATGAAACTACGCGCGTCTTAAACGTGGACGTGCTTATAGCCTTTGAATTTATTTTATATATAAGTTATCTATACTGACTTTTGTTTTTATAAGTTAATTTGTTTAACACTTAACCGGGTTATCTGCTTATTTACACTCATTAATTAGTAATGAGGTAAGTAGAATTTAGAGCAAGTGTACTCACATTTTCGTGGAGGGAGAGTGGGAAACCATTTAAGGAAAACCATTTCACTATAACAGCAGAGATAAGAACCCCAACCTCCTTGTGACCGGTAAATTAGAAAAGTAGAGACTGACGCCTTTTTTCCCACGTGCCCACTAGAGCGGGCCTTGTTGAATACTCAGACAAACTATATATATTTTTAACACCACGTCTTACTACCCGTTAGGGCTATACGCTTGTATACTAATAACACTACTGGTTTTTAGGGATGTGAGAGGTTATATTTATAGGAACTGTTCCCGCATTTACATGGAGGGTTAGTAGAAAACCATTTTGGGAAAAAAACACATCTAGGACACCTGATTAAGATTCGAACCTTTATCTCCACGTCATCAAGGAACACCTAGCCACACCGATATGTGCTTTTTGTGTGGCTTTTGGTTTTAATTTATACCCAAGAGCAGTCTACTCACATCGGTAGGCACGCGAAATAAACGCCAAGCTCATGTTGTCTGGTCAGAGTTTGAATCCTTATCTAGTGTACTGAGAATGTTTCTCCTAAATGGTTTTCAAAATTAACCTCCATGCAAATATGAGTACATTTAATCTAAAATCTAACTTAGCCCAACACGATCAGCGCAATCCAAATGTTTTCGTAATCCATACAAATTTTCCTCAGAGGAAAATAGTTTTATTTTAATAAGAAACTCGTCTTGATTTGTTTATAAGAAACTGTGTAAATAAAAAACCATTTGTGTATATGAATATGTATCTAGCCCGAACGGGTAGCGAGACGCGGGGAAAAACACAACAGAAGTTGTATTTTATTCACAAATCATGTTAAAAATAAAACGAGACTAGTTTTCTATTAAAACCGTTTAAGGTGGGATGGAAAGAGATGCGAGAAAAAAGCTAGTTTTTTCCCCAAGTTTTTATGGCAAAACATTTTTTGTTGCTAAAATAAGTAAAATATTGCTCCAGTACAAACATAAAATATAGTGTTATTCACACGGTGATATCAACAGTTGTTTAATATCCGTCGAGGGTGTCCTGAAATTTAATGACAACTTTTTTCTCTTCATTTAAAAAGTTTCTCATCTGATGCCGCTATGATCATGACAAATATTCAACAACTGTTGATATCATCATGGAAAGAAAATTAAACTAAATATTGCTAGTGGAGCTATATCTTATTTATTATGTTGGCAAAAAAAATTATTTTTTAAAATCAAAAGTGGAAAAACACTTTTTTTTTCGCACCTCCCTCTATCACACCTTAAATTGCCTGGGAGATTAAGATGAACATAATATGTACGAGATTTAAACTACGCTAATTTGGCAAGGATGAGAAAGATAATTTAACCAAACGAGTAGTGAGACAAGGCGGAAAAATCCGGAAACATGTCATTTTATTCAAACACTATAGTAAAAACAAAAAAAGGACTAGGGATTAAGGGAAACACTTGTACAATTAAGTTTACTGTACATGACTAGCAAACCTTGGGAATATCGAAACTATTTTTAAGTTAAGGATACAGACGTATCAACTATCGTATTCGTAAATTGTACGGGGAAAATTCTGGATAGATCATTGGAAGAGCATAGACGCGGTAAGCATATAGATAAGGGTTTGATTTCCACGTCCTGCTGTCAATTTACGAAAGAGAGACAAGTTTCCTACAACGATAGTATAATTTGCCTATGAGGATAAGATGTACTGAGTACGAAACCATTTTGATAGGGTTTGTGCTTTCGAATTTTATTTGGAAGCAGTTTTTATTTTATATTCTCGAATACCAAAACAGAGTAAAAAAAGGAAAGAAGGGGTGGGGTAGCCTTGAGCTAAGCTAAACCTGTTGGAAGGACACGATCTTCGCAATACGTTATCGTGACTGTTTTGCTATATATCAAGGCTACAGCTGGGGATAGCAGTGTGTGGTTGTCAGGGATGTTTGTCAGGGTGCTGGGTCGATCAAGGCAACGGGTTTAAGGGGTGGATACCCAAGAGCCATCAATTTATTTACAGCTTTCTCTACTAAACCCCATTTTTAGTCTATTCACAAAAAATTCCCCTTTTATAACTAGGAGTTCTGTGAACAATAGACCTCGCTCTCTCCATGCTATTATCGTTACTACAGTCTTAATAGTAGTTCTGTGAACAGTAGACCTCACCCCCTTCATATTATAATTGTCACTACAGTTTTAGCGTTTTCATTATGTTTCAAGTTGAAATATCTATAACTTCTTAGATTTTAGGTTGATATCTTCCCTTGGTGATAAAGTTATATAGAATATTACATTCAATAGTACAGTTTATTCAAATAAAATAAAAGTGTATTTCAAGTGGTTTAAGAGGTCACTCACGTAATATGTGTCTTTTTTTTAATTATAAAAATGACCCTGGGTGGCCAGGCCTAGGTACTCAATAATATGCTTAACATTTTAAATTCAAATCACTTGAGACAAGCTACTAAACAAAAGAGGTCACTCACGTAATATGTGTATTTTTTTATTTTATAAAAATGACCCTGGGTGGCCAAGCCTAGGTACTCAATAATATGCTTAACATTTTAAATTCAAATCACTTGAGACAAGCTATTAAACGAAAACGTCCTGCCTAGCTTCAAAGAATGTGCGAGATTTTGTTACAATTCGTCCAAGAGTTTGACAGAAATCGCGAAGCAAATATACCGAGAGGAAGTCTTAAATGTAAACTAGTCAAGTTGAATAAAAACAGAACCTTGGTATACTAACTCAATGAAACTTAACTATAATTCATTCACGGTAGGAATTATTCTCTGGAAGGTCTTTTTTCCTACCAATATCCTTCTATATAATATATTTCTGGTAGGAAAAAAGGCCTTTCAGAAAACAATTCCTACGGTGAACAGACTTTATTCACTTTCTGATATCAATGACACTTTTTTCTCCCTAAATAAAAAATATTCAATATATTTCTTTGCCAACAAAGGTTGTTAATCCTTCCTTGATGTGCATCAATGAAGATTTAGTTAACATAGAATATGTAAAAAAAAAAAAGTGAACGTGAAGTGGATGGACTGACCCTAGCAGCTTACGGAAAATCTTGCAGCTCGCGACAAAATTCATATCACGCAAAACTTATGTAAAAGAAGATTTAGAGGGACGTATTTTACTGACAAAAATAAAACAGTGAATGGGGTAGTTGCAATATCTACACATTTTGTAAAAGATTAAATTAAAAAATAGTACGTACTTATTATTTAAAAACATTCTATGTTCTCCATTTTTAAACTCAAAGAGTAAGAGTCACCCTTAAAAGTTAATTCTATATAATAAAAAAAGTTTTCACTATACGTTTTATGCAAGTTAATTTACTAATGTAATCTAATGAACTTATTTGAGAAGAGTAAACAATAGCAACAACACCGGGATTTTCCTGCAGGAATAATTGATACAGACCCGCCTCGGTGGCGTAGTTTACTATAATATTATTATTTTATAGATATTGATAATATACATCAAAAGTGACAGCTGCAAATAACAAGAATTGACGTAAGAATACGTACAAGTAGATCTGTTGAGTTTTACATCTGTAAGATATGTCCATTCATAAGTAAATTAGGTAATTTTCTATGTGTGAAATCGATTCTTTACACGATTGGATAACTAGGCATGATTTTCGTATGAAGAACAGTAAAAGTTAGTTACTAAAGTTTATAAAATAATTTTAATATATTCATGCATCAAGTCTGCAGATGCCCCTTCTGATAGATATTATGAATACATTTAAAATAACATGAACAATATAGTAAAATGCTATCAATTTTGGCCGCAAAGAAATAAGTTTAAATATTATCTACTGTTCTTCCAACAAAGAATCAGGATGTATATATATCTCCTGATTCTTTGTTGGAAGAAATATATATATATATATGTGTGTGTGTGTAAGAATATATATATATATATATATATTTATAAAATAATATATATATATATATATATATATTTATAAAATAATAAGTGTATAATTATTAATTTTCTAAAAAATAGATATTTAATGCGGCATATAGCTCAATTACTAATGTAGGGGATTCCCTAATGATTTTATGGTCACAGATTTATTTAACGACATTTAAGAAATATATTGATGAAATATTGAGTTTGGGCTGCAGTACAATGATAGTTTGACGAATATGTGAACTAGTCTTTTTCAGAAAATGGTAAGACAATATGAGTCTCTAATAGCCAGGACAATGATTTTAAGGAATTTTATTGGTTATATATATATATATATATATATATATTAGTCGCTAATTAACAACCCTATATTTTACATGAAACTTCCCTTTACTTAACTGTATTTGCTTAAAATGTTGGAGTGCCATGTAGACCCTGTATAACCAATAAAATGCCTTAAAATCATTGATATGGCTATTAGAGACTCATATTATCTTTGCATTTTCTGAAAAACACAAGGTCACATAATCTTCAACTTATAGTTGAATATATATACATACAACTCATGGTGGGAGGTAGACCAAGGGTATGAGATACAAAATTTGGGGTGAACACTTAGTACAACAATTTTTTCGGGAGATTTTGAGATTATTAGATAAACTTAGAAATAATAATAGCCTGCAAACAAGTACGCTCTAGAGATACTAACAAGCTGTAAACAAGTAGGCCCTAGAAATACTATTAGGTTGCAAACAAGTAGGCCCCAGAAATACTAAGTAATAGGCTGCAAACAAGTAGGCTCTAGAAATACTATTAGGCTGCAAACAAGTAGGCTCTAGAAATACTAGTAGGCTGCAAACAAGTAAGCCCTAGAAAATGCTTATAGACTGTTAACAAGTAGGCTCTAGAAATACTAATAGGCTTCAAACAAGTAGGCTCTAGAAATACTATTAAGCCGTAAACAAGTAGGCTCTAGAAATACTAGTAGGCTGCAAGCAAGTAAGCCCTAGAAAATGTTTATAGACTGTTAACAAGTAGGTTCTAGAAATACTAATAGGCTTCAAACAAGTAGGCCCTAGTAATACTACTAGGCCGCTCTATGCACAATTTGTGTAAAATAAATGGTGCGACACAATCGCACAAACTTTCTCTTAAAGCGTATTTTAGTTTGGAAACAAATAAAAAAAAAGGTTTATGTCAAATACAATTAACTAAGTTTTCATAAGAAAAAACAAATGCATCATAATTGTGAAACACAATAAACACTCTTCATATACAACCTTTTACAAATAATCTGTTAGATATATTTACCAAATTTCAAACTATCAAAAATCTGTTATTTGTAAGCTACCCTAAAATTAACTTTAATTTGTAAAGATGAAAATATAATATTATTTATCATGATTATCAACTCCTTGATATCTATTTTGAGCTAAACCTTCAATGTAATTTTCAACAAGTTCCAAATTGTCTAAAATTTGTCATAAGTAAACTATCTTTAAATTAATTTATATTATAAAAATTAACATAGGTTATTAATTTTGTAGGATAAAATATACACTAAATAATTTTGAATAAAACCGTAATATTTATTTAAAAAAAATAGTTATCAGTAAACTACAATACAATGAATATTTTAAATAAAAAATATTTACAATTATGCATACTGTAAAAAGAAACCTCATAATAATTTTGAGTCAAATTGTTTGAGTCATATTTAAAGTAACTAAGTTAAAAAAACTTAATTATTATATTAAGCTTAAACAAAATTTTACTCGATAAACAAGTATGTAGCATTATTTTTCATGTCAAACACTCTTTAGACATGCATCATAAACAAAATCGTTAAATCCAATTTAAAAATAATTCGAATTTTCAAAAATAACTTTTAAGTAAATTGCCGTTAAAAGTGTTTTCACCCAACATCCAACTACACAGTAATATTTGGGATGTCAATCACTCCCTATACATCCATTTTAATCAAAATCATTAGACATTTTCAAAAAATATGAAGTTAAGAAACATAACTAATCATTGAACTACCCTTAATTGAGGTGTAACGTGTTAAATATATTTTAAAACTTACTCTCAATGAAGCCCTATAATAGGATTAAAACTATTACTACTAAATCTAATAAGTTATAATAATGTGTGTCATATATAGACTCACTTCGACATCACAAGCGGGAGACGCTAATACTCATGAAAAATGACCCAGTGAACGAAGCAACCCGGCTTTGAAGACCAACACACAAACATCTAACACCCGGGCCAGACGAAGAGCAAATGAGAAAGTCTTCCTTTGGGGCGCTCTCAACAGCCATTGGCGAGTGATAGTGGTCGGGTGGCGTGATGTTAGAAGATTACTACCCCTCTTCGTACTCGGAGATAGCCCTGTCCAATTTTATCAGTCTCGCTGGTATATAACGACCTGTCCTCGGTTCACGTAATATCTGCTAAAACTACGTACTGATGACCACGATGGTTGAGGCATCTGTCTGTGTTACCTCCTCGCCGCAGAGGAAGCTACGGCGGATACTACAAGTACTGAGGGATAATGTAATTTATTGTAGAGCTTAGGCTCGATTGTTAAATGTACATATGACTTAGTTTGTGTGTGTCAGTACTACTGACTTGTTTCCCTATGCCCTTAAGGCATAGTTTATTTTGTTGAGCTTTAGTGCTTTATTGTTCTAGGTCCATATGACATAGTTTATAAGTGTGGGCTTTATCCTCTATCTTTATATGTCTATTAGGCTTAGTCGCAATTATTAGGGTCAAGATTAGGTTCCTTAGACTATGACCATGCTGCGGCTAGTTTAAAGAATATAATTAAATAATGTAGGATACCAGGTGATCTATTGTTTGTTTCACGACCTAAATGGGTCTTTAACTGACACTTGTCTCTGGTGTATTTAACTGTGTACTGGAATGCGGTGAGCAGCCTGTGGAAGTGCTACTTGTCCATAGTAGTGGCCACGGGGTTTTGTCTGTAGTGTACGGCCCCCTTGTGGCACCTTTAGCGTTAGTCAAAGATGGCACTATTTTGCCTAGTATTATTGTCCCCTTTCCAGGGTGACAGAATAAATATACTACAGTATTGATTTCTCAGGCAGTACTTATTAGGAACTGACCGGCCGTAGAATATGTTGCACCTAGATTCCTGGTTGTTCGTCTTGTAGTAGTTGTAAAAATAACGTTTCTCTTCTAGGAGCTGATAACATTGAAATGTCTAACTCTCTATGGAGCTAACTCAAGTAGCTAGCTAGCTCATGTTAATTACCGTATTTGTAGATCCTTAAACTAGGACTAAATTTGTGTGGCTTGGTTATTTATATTTGAAATTATGTGTTGTAGTTGGAAGCCTCACGGTCAGCAGGCTGGCTTAGAGCTGTGTATGATAAATTTGTAATTATAATTGATTACCGCCACTAATTTATATTGCCTTGGAGTTGCTGCCTTTCTTTCCAATTGATAAAATAGTAATTGTCCTGCTTTTCAAGTTACAAGCTTTCTTATTTACACCTATGACCTGCCTATATGGGTGGGTTATAGGGTGTACCTAGGTGCTTCACACCTGTTGCTCCTTTGTCGAGCTATTTACATTATTGTATCCGTTCATATTTTCATGTTTAAACAATGGATGGTTTGAATAATTTCTACCTTAAGTCCTATGTACTTCCTTTTGACGTGTTTTTTGGATATTAATAAACTGATTTGTTAAACTTGTGAATTATTCTTATACTTTGTTACTTCTAATCAACAAGTTTATGAGTATTGTAGAGGGACTAAGGTTATATATGACACACAACTAAGGTCAAATTTCAAACAATTAAAGTTGTATATTTATAAAAATTGATTGAGTCAGGCACAATGTTATATTCGATTGATATATATATATATATTGCCTTATAAAAGCTTAATATCAAGTTTGAACCAGATTTATCAAACCGTATTAGATTCGTGGCCAGGGCCAGAGGGTCATGCAGGCAGGCACGGGGAGAGACAACCCACTTTTTTTTTTCGAGTCACATAAAACTAATGGAATATTCATAGTCTCGAAGTCAAACATTTTCACGGTTACAATACGTTCTCATTATATGATAAGTAAAAATCACTCAATCGAATGTAACATTATGCCTGATTCAATCAATTTTTATAAATATACAACCTTCAATGTTCGAAATTTATCTTTAATTGTGTGTCTAAAACAAATTTAGTTATAAATAACGGTGACCTGGTGGTCTAGGGGTAAGGTGTCAGAGTTCTATGTTGACGGCCGGGGTTCAATCCTCGGTCCCAGCAAAGATTTATCTGATTACCAAACCCTTCCTTCACCTCTGACAAGACATCTTGTGAATGTGAGGAATGCCAGGCCTCCACCATGGTTCGGATTCCACGTTAAACTGTAGGTCCTCCATTTCATCTCACAATCACCCTACCATTACACATTAGCGTATAACCCGAACGGGTAGTAAGACGCGGTGCTAATAATAATAATAATAGTTATAAATAACCTTCTAAGCAACTAAGTACTAAATATTGCCTAACTATTATATCTCACGGCGTTTACTAAATTAGTTTTCAACGCAGAAATATTACTCATAGACAGCCTTCTAAACAGCTATGTATGAAATATTGCCTAACTATTATATCTCACGGCGTTTCCTATATTCGTTTTCAACACATCTAAAGTGTTATTTATACCTTATAACACGAACGTAGATGATATAATGTTTATTTTGTATATAGTGTATTAAGATATGATAGATAATTGTTTTTAATCGGAGGAAGCATCAAAATATGACGCACAATAAAAGGATGTATTTATATTAAAACACAAAATATGTTTAGTAATTTATTATTTATACATAATAAATTATAAGATTTTTAATTACAATAAAACACGGGTAGTATTAGTTCAAAATATCAAAACTTAAATGCGTAATTTTAGGATTAAATAAACGCAACATGATAAAATAACAAATCTAATGTAGCCAGAGTAAAATAAAGCATATTAAGAGCGTTTGAAAATACAATACTAGAAAAAAAAAGAAGAAAAAAAAGAGGCCAACAACACGAAATTTGTTTGA
>CABFVX010000333.1:250499-261211 GCA_902151425.1 Timema shepardi
CCCCCCACCAACCCTATTTCCCAGCAACATGATTACATTCTACATTTCAATTGCACAGCCTTCATTTTTTAATTGTGATTACAATCACGTTCATGCCGATATAGATGGACATGAAACGGAGAATGACGTACACAGCCGACAGTAATAAATAGTCTAGTAAAACATTGTGTTTCAAAATGTCTACACAGTCTCTGGATCGTTTCCCACGGCAAACGATTAATATACCGCTACCATAAAAAAGAGAAAATAATTGAAACTATAAGCATGTAACTAAAATGTGTGAATGTGAAGAATGACAAATGGACACGGGAATTGAACCCGGAACACTTGGTACCGGGTCAATTTACCAATATAATATTTGGTTCGGATACAACCGCAACCTATGGATAATTTCCATCTTCCAATCTTAGCTATTCATGTACACATTTAATTGTACAAGATCCCAACATAATAGCTCAGTAAAGGCGTGTATGCCTACTGAGATAAGGCTCCTAAGATCGATTTCTGACGAGGCCAAAACATTTTTTGTTTGTTTTAAATGTGAGTTTGTCTTGTCACAGTGATGAAATAACGGCCACAGGACTGGTTTTTGTGTCTGTTCTAGATTTAAGTTAGTTTATAAGTCATGTGTTGATATAATTAGTCACTTCAGTAAGTTAACGTTTCATACAAAAAAAAAATACAAGTATTATGTTTCTTCCATGTAATTAAAAGTAATTGTAAGGGAACAATACTTAAATGTCTACATACTATTTTTTTTAAATGTTCAAACATGGTTTACTTTACGTCACTATCTTTATTTGAACTCAATATATAATTGAACTTAAATCCCGGGTGGATTATATCGGAGTTAATACTGGTAGCCAACTTGCAGCCCGGTCTATGATCTGTGCGGCCACGGACTATTTAGTAAATAAGGCCGTGGTGCCCGTAAGGTCGCGTAGGGATTTAAGTCGATAGCCGGTGAAAATTTTATAGTTTTTAGCATCGTGTCTTAATCTATGTACTAATTATTATTTAAATGTGATAAGGATTAGGAAGGTTGAATTTAGAGAGAATGTACCAGCATTCGCGTAGAGAGTAAATAACTATTTAGGAAAAAACACCTTCAGTACACCCGACCTAGATCGAACCCCAATCTCCTTGTCTAGTCTAGTCTACTGCTAGAATGATGTATTGGATAATGCAGCCGTCGAAGTGAGTGTAAATGTGTTAAACAGATATTTTGTTTATTTAAGTACTCTGAGAAATAGGTAAATTTAGGAAAAAGTAACGGCTCATACAGTTTAAAAATCAAGGCATTTCTTGTTTCTATAGGTAAAGAATACAAACAATTGGAGGACGATATTTGGCTTTTGGACTTGGCTATTTTAACCTACAGGATATAGGCCCTTAAAAACTTTATTATTTAAATGTTGGATTACAAAGCGAGGATACATATATTTTTCAAAGGATAAGTTCTGTAAATTATTTTTAACAGAAGATTACACTAGTCGTATATACGCTCGAGATTAGGAAATTCACTTATTTTCTAACTATGATGCACAATTAAAAAGTTATGCTATAAACTACGACATATATACGTATATATATATATATATATATATACAGATTAAATTAAAAATATTCATGCAGCGTATGAGAGATGTTTCTATGATTTTATAAAACTTGATGGCACAATTTTATTCATGAGTTTCTCATTTGATACGGACATTCAGGTAGAAGAAACTACGGAAGACAAGAAGCAACTACCGGAAAACCTCCTTCTCTATTTAAAATTGATAATGAAACACTGACCGTAAGATAAATAATTCAACTACAAAACACAGGTCTCATTGGTAGTCAAGAGTTAACGAGGAAAATTTTTGGAAGTTCCGTGTGTATCGGAAGAAAATAATCCAAGTTTGCAAAAATGTTCTGAAAATTTTCACGCATGTTTTCAGTCAACTAATTTGCGCGACTCAGAATTTTCGCAGAAAAAAGTGGTCAGATTTAAATATAGCAACTCTTTAATGGACGAGCATATGGATTCATGTTTAATTTATCATATTACTTAAATAAAAAGGATAGGTATGATCTAAACAATAGCTCTCCAACGGTTTTCCATCAAACTATTCTATTGTGTTAACATCCCGAGTGAAAATAGTGCAAGAAACGCTGTAATGTTTTTAAAACTGGTATTTACTAAAAGTAGATCGCAGTTAGGTTTTTATTTAATAAGTAGATTTCATGATTTTATGGTAAAAGGTGTCACTATTTCAATAGACTAGGATGTCAATGACGAGGAGATCAAGGTTCGAGTCCCAGTCGAGTGTAAAAAAGGATGGTTTTCCGCTCTCCCTACACGTACATTCGAGCACACTTCTTCTATAGTAAACCCCCCTCCTCGATAACACTATAGCGTAATTGGTGCATAGGCGTACAACCCGAAGCGGTAATAAGACGCGGTTGTGTATAAACAAATGACTCATATTTTCCTTTAATATTAAGCAGTTAAAAGGGGTTTGTTTACCCACAACAGTGGTCACGCAGACTCAGTCGTTTCTATAACTATAAGCAATATATTCTCGTAAAAGTAAAAAATTGTTGCTGAAAATGTTCCTACATCACACGGGAGTATAGGATGAGTCCAAATATATATGTCAATACTTCCCACTTCAAAACAAAGAGAAGTAAAACTAATTACGAGCATAGTTAATTAAAAGATCGACACACTTCAAAGAATACTTTTCGATGTGTTCCTGCAGCATACACAGACACAATGTTGTTTGTAATGATGCTCTAACTACCTATATCTGCCAATGCTAGTATTGGCATTTAGAGTTTTTTTATATCATCCCACTTGTTCAAATATTGAGAGGCAAATAATAATAATTGCTATTATTATTATTATTATTATTATTATTATTATTATTATTATTATTATTAGCACCGCGTCTTACAACCCGTTCGGGTTATACGCACTTACGCTAATGTGTAATGGTAGGGTGATTGTGAAATGAAATGAAGGACATAAAGTTTAACGTGAGATCCGAACCACGGTGGAAGCTTGGCATCCCACACATTCACAAGTTGTGATTAATACACGTCTTGACAGAGGTGAAGGAAGGGTTTGGCAATCAGATAAAGAGGATTGAACCTCGGACCCCGAGCACAGTAGTCTGACACCTTACCCCTAGACCACCAGGTCACCCTTGAGAGGTGAAGAAGCGTTTGGATTTTTAGAATACACATTATTTTATAAATATTTCAATTTTCTTATAAATGCATTTTGTGTGTGTTTGAGAGTAATTACATAATACAACATTCTCTCTCTCTCTCTCTCCCTCTCTCTCTCCCTCTCTCTCTCTCTTCCTCCCTCTCTTCCTCCCTCTCTCCCTCTCTCTCCCTCCCTCTCTCTCTCTCTCCCTCTCTCTCTCTCCCTCTCTCTCCCTCTCCCTTTCTCTCTCCCTCTCTCTCCCTCTCCCTTTCTCTCTCCCTCTCTCTCCCTCTCCCTTTCTCTCTCCCTCTCTCCCTCTCTCTCTCCCTCTCTCTCCCTCTCTCTCCCTCTCTCTCTCTCTCCCTCTCTCTCTCTCTCTCATATATATATATATATATATATATAAAAAAAAGGTAAAAGTAAGAAGATATTCAAAGAAAGAAATAATTAGAGTGTGTATTGTGTCGCTTGAGTAAAGTAGAATTGACGGACAATCCTGGAAAAGTTTTCTTGGGCTAAATATTCTATTAAGGCCCTTGGCCGTGCCGAGTGCAAGTCTAAAACCTATTTTATGGGATGGTGGGCAGGAGGGTAAAAGGTGTGGCGTGGCTTCCCAACCAACCAAAGTATCCTTCCGTGCCAACAAGAACAGATGGATCACGGAAACCATAGGTGGCGCTAGCTATTGGACAGGTCTTGCGAGAAAATCATACGTTAGGAAATATCAGTTTTCTCGACAACGAGTGAAAGTTTTATATTAATATTTTCAACACCTCTTCTAAGATAATGTATAGATGTTTATTATTTGTTACATTTTCTTATTTTTTGTTATGAAGCCTGCAGCTTTCTTTTGAAAAATGTAATTTTTTCGATATTTGATCACTCTTAGAATTATGGAGGAGGTGTGTATATAAAAAGTATAACTTAATCAACATACCTATATTCTTGAACAAACCGTTTACGAAAATATAATTGTAAAACAATGACATTTTTGGAAGGTAGCCGCTTGTTCCCACGGCTCTGCATTTCCACGCTAAATGAATAGGGCCAATCACCTTAAGTACAGTAGCCCCATGGCTTCTTTGGTGCTGACTGACAGCTCACAACTGACTTCTGACAGTCAACATTTAGGTATATACATAGATTTTGACATTCAGAAGTGAAATCTGATAAACAAATGTTTTTGTAAATAATATGGCTCGGCGTAGGGATACATAATTTGGTCTGGTAACTTTTCAAAGCCATCAGAAGTCAGCTGTGAATTGTCAGTCAGCCCCAAAGAAGCCATGGAGCTACTGTATTTAGGATATATTATAACTTCTGAGAATATGGCTATTGGACCCGAGAGGGTGAAACCCATCATCAATTTTCCTCCTACCAAGAATGTGAAATTTGCCACGCGTTTTACAGGCACGTGACTGTGACTACTACGCTAGATTTATCCCCAAGTTAGTTAGCTGCTCCACTAAATGGGTTGAAAAGGAAAGGTGTTCCCTTTGTGTGGGGTGCTAAACAAGTCAGTGCTTTTGATTGTTTAAAGAACAAACTTATCTTTCTTGAGGTGTTACACATCCACGATTTCTCTCTTCCCTTCCTTTTGCATGTAGATGTATCATCTATAGCTCTGGGCATCGTATTGTCTCTGCGGTTCTCGGGTTGCATTCAAATTGTGGCGTTTGCCAGTAGAACGCTCACCTTGGCCGAGAGAACTTATAGCGAGTATGAAAAGGAAAGTCGTGTGTGTGTTTGTGTGATTATCTTGAGCAACCCACTTCGGTGGCCGCGTGGCCCTAACGCGCTACTCTCGTGTTAAGCTAGATTTCCGAACACGGGGAGATCGGGGTTCGATCCCGGTCGTGTGCACTAAGGATGTTTTTTCCCCCCAGATGGGTTTCCACTCTTCTTGCATGCACATGCGGGTTCACTTAATCTCAATCAAGCCTTCCTAATCCCTAAACCATTAGTGTGATTAGTATATAGGCGTATAACCCTAACGGGTAGTAAAAAGAAAAGAAAAACCATGAGTATTGGGTAGTTATGTATGTGCTGTCTATGTTATCATATTTGTTTATTAATTATGTAGTAATTAATATTCATGATTTAGTTTTATCAATTGTTGCCATTTAAAGATATAACGGATAGTGGCTTGTAATGCTCGTATCTAGCTTTTAGCATTGAATATAAGTTGTAGTTTTTATTGTGTAATAACTGGATATTGTTGTGTATTGACCTGGGAGTGGTCAGTAACTGTAGTAATCCAATCAGGATTTTATTTATTGATCGAAATACGTATATCCTTTAAGGGAGTGACCAGTAAGCAAGAAAAATCTATTACATGTTTCGGTGGCCGCTTGGTCTAAGGCGCCAATCTCGCGTTAGAACAAATTGCCGCTGACAGGAAGATCGAGGTTCGAATCCCGGTCGGACGTACTAAGAGGGGTTTTTCCTAAATGGTTTCCCACTCTTCATCCACGCAAATGCTGTTGCGTTCTATCTAAATTCAATCTTCTTCATCCATAACACTATCATAAGTAGTAGGCTTATATATGCATATAACCTGAAAATATAGTAGAACGCGGTGCTAAACAAATACTTGTGCTATTGTAGTCTCGGATTTAAAATTTTCATCCTGAGTATAATCTATTTTAATTATTGGCAACATTTAAAAAGTGGACTTGTTAATGGGTTCTTGTATTTTATTTGACACAAATGTACCACGTTACTATTCATTAGATAAGAGAAAATACAAATAAAAACTCCAACCCAATACAACGAGATACAATACTAATAGTAATTAAAGTCGACTTTTAAGCCGCTATTCCACGGCATTTTCCCCTTTCATTCAGGCAATCTCGTTACACTGTGTGTACACCCCGCCCCCTCCTCCTTTGTTGACAGCCCTATATCACTTTGTCGCAGGTAGGAACCGCCCGGAGTGATCAAAGCGACAACTTCAACCACCCTATACTCGCGGGCAGCCTCTTAAAATGCGGAGTATAGGTGTTGCTTACTCAGGATGACCCGATGCCTTTGGCGCAAAGGTGGACAAAGAATCACGAGATGTAGGAAATTCAAGGGGAAAAAAATGCAGGACGTTAAAAATTAAAAGTTCAAAATGTAATTATAAAATTTCCCTTAATGTGTTTTATTGATATAGTTAAATTTCTTAAAAGCGGATACCTTCTGGTATAACAAAAATTCCGTTAGTTAAAAAAATGTTTTTTTTTAAATCGTTCTTCTTGAACACAGTTTAATCTGTATAAATTTATATACCAGTACCGTGAATATTAACTACAAAAATTTAATTATTGTACGACCTGTTTCGGTGGTCACACTGTCTAAAGCGCTACTCTTGTAGTAAACTAGACTGTCAATGATGGGAAGATCGAGGTTCTAATCTCGGCCCGAGGGTGGTTTTTACAAAATGGTTTTCCACTCTCCCTTCACGAAAATAAGGGTATAATTTATATACGTGTAATCTTTCTCATCCCTAAAACCATCAACGTAATTGGTACATAAACGTATAACCCGAACGGGTAGTAAGACGCAGTGCTAAAAAATAAAATTTTACGGTGCAATATTGTATTGCACGTAGCCTACTATAGGCCTAGAGGTTGTTTCGGCGTAAGAGCCCATGTTAGTTTGCCGGGGAAGTTTAAAATCTCAGTTGTTCACAGGTGTCCTTTAAGGGAGATTTAATTGTAATCATATTACTGTACACATTTTACTTAAGTTCGACCATATTTTTCAAATGAGCTTATGAATACGAACGTTCGCTGTGATTGGTTGCTGACGGCATACACGCAACCAATAGAAATCACTAATTTTATCACGTGCGTGGCGAGTTGTACGACGAGAACTGCTCGTGATAACTGAAATGCTATCATATGGCAGATTTTCATAATGCGAGATCACTTTGAAAGCAAATAACATAATTTTTAAAAAAATTACAGATTTATTTATTTTGTCAAAATGAAAAACATTTTTGAATTTTTGGAAAATCCCTCCCGGACACCGGGCAGAGGGTTGAAATGTAAGACACGCCCGGGAAAAGAAGGACGTCTGGTAAACCAGTCCTGTGTGTACTGTGTTACTGCGCATGACTTTTCACGCCGGTACCTAACGTTGGAAAACATGATGGGAAAGTCTGCTATTCAGTATTGGTAGGGGGAAAAAAGGTCAAAATTATTAAAATTTACGGTTTTTATAGTAATGAAACTATCAAGCAAAAGTGACTACTGCAAAGAGTAATACTTGACGATGGACATTTTAAAGGAGATATAGTAAGCCTTTTTTTAGCTGTTAGATATGGTTATCGATAAGAAAATAGTTTTGTAAGCAAACCACGCAAAACAAAAGTAGGCAGACACATATAAAATGAAATAAGCTATTTTTTTTAACAAAAATATTTGTAGTCTACGCACTAGGTTGGGGGAAAAACCATAGATGTGTGCCGGAAATTAGTCTCACCTTGTCTGGCTCACCGTTGGCGAAACTGTGTGGGTGGAGGGGGGGGGGAGAAGAGCTTAAAAGAGGATTGGGGCTCAAATACCAACAGGTTGTATTGATAATTTTTTCTTGCCAAATGCTTTACAACTCTCCCTTCACAAAAATGCAAGGGCTCAACTTAACTCTTGTAATGTGATTAAATATGAGTAACCCTAACTAGTATACCTTGATTTCTTGCGAATGTACAGTGAATTTGAAGTATAATTATATATATATTTTTTTGAGTTACCATATTGATCCATCGAAAGTGACAGCTGAAGATCATAAGACCTGGGGTGTAAATACGTGAAAGTAGATCTAGTGGCATTTTCTACCTGTCAGATGTTCGTTCGTAAGAAAAAAACAAAAATAACCGGAGTAGCCTTTAATAAGATGCAGTGCATTTTTTTTTTAAATACACAAGAAAACTCAGCACTCTAGTAAGGATTCAGCTTAGAGTTGGTATGGCTTTACTCAGATCATGAGACCAATGGTTTGTTCCCGGCCCTGCTTTAATGGATATGAGTTTCAAGGCTTTTATCCATCAAGGCGAGGATGTAGGAAACGCGATAAAAGTGCAGTGGAATGTCAGTTTTTATAACAAAACACAGAATAAGTAGAATATTTCTCCAATAGAAACATGAAGATTAATTTTCTTCAGCTGGTGATATCAACAGTTCTCGAATATCTGTCAAGGATGTCCTGGAATGTAATGATAACTTTTTCTCTTCATTTAAGAAGTTTCTCATCTAATGCTGCTATGATCATGACAGATATTCAACAAGTGTAGAAGAAAATTAAACTCTATGTTTGTACTGAAGCAATATTATATTTATTTTATCCAAACTATGTTTTGCTATAAAAAATTCTCACGTTCCCTACAATGTCACCTTATAAGGCCATCTGACACCACGCGTCACTTAGGTAAAACAGCTCGAATCAGCCTTCACGTTGTGTGCGATCTGTAGTCTTAATTAGAAAACAATGGCGTTGAGACAACTGAAATAATTTTTGCCCATTTATAAAATGCATAACAAAATAGTAAAAAATAGTTTTAAAAAGAAAAATCTTGTCTATCCATCCCAATTTCACTGTTTTGATGGGAGTACATTCATAAAACCACTCTTATTTATGTCAAAGGCGTAGTCTTGTAACTAATATCACCGTAAATCACCAACGAGAAAGGCTGTTAATAAAATCATATCCCTTAGTTTTCGTACGCCAAGTCTCTGCATTCTTAGTCACATAATAGCGTATCAAACAATGATAGGAAAGTTTAGTAGGATTCTGGTAGGTTCGAGGAAAGATAACAAAGTTACTTAAACAATTTTAATGTATTTATACTCAAAGTTATATGCTCTACAACCTTCACGTTTAATAGATACTATCAATACTTATAAAAATAATATTAATGATATACTAAATTGTTAGCAATGTTGACCGTAAAAAATATGTCTGTATTTTCTAAAACTGTTCTTCCTACCAAAATCCTACTATAAAAATTCAACAAAAAAAACCCTATAAAGCGAATTTACTATATATAATCATCATTTTTGTATGTCATCACCCCCTCCCCCCAAGCGAGTCTTAGTAGCCGTTCAGGTTATATTCATATACATTAATTACACTACCGGGTAAGGGTAATAAGGAAAAACCCATTCTCCATAAGACCATATGGAATTTAAATCCCAAACTCCCCATCGCCATTAAAGAAGACTATATTAAATTGACATTTAGACCATGTGCTCATAGATGGAAGTAATTTCAAATTTCAATGTAGTATATCGTTAAATAAACGGTGAACATTTATAGGGTAGTTATAAGAATCTATAGAAAGATAAGTGATATAAAACAGTAAACCTTCATAAAACGGTAACAGAACCTTTCGAATTCCATTGGCTCTTTCAATTTTATGGGAATTTCAACGGCCATCTGTTTGATTACCAGTGATTGAATATACGTTACCGTCCGTACGATACTCATTAAAAGTTGATTCATCTTCTAACAACTCTCACGGAACGAGACATTACTCTATTATTTTATGATCGATTCGGGCTAAAGTCTTTCAGTTAAAAGACTAGACTTTAGTAAGAACCAGAATTATGGCGTACTGATAAAAAAATAATAGGGGATTATTAATATTAGAATTGGAAACAAAGGATAATGCACAAAACGTTTATTTATAATATTCCCGACTACTAAGCTAGACTTGTAATACTAGCTCCACACGGGATAAAATACTTAACTCTAGGGACAATAAGAACGTTGCTGCTTCATATTTATTTTGTAAGCTCTATTTTGTTTCTCTAATACAGTAGCTCCATGACTTCTTTGGTGCTGACTGACAGCTGACGGCTTTGAAAAGTTACCGGGCCAAATTATGTATCCCTACACTGAACCATATGATCTTAAAAAATATGTGTTTAGCAGCTGTCACTTCTGACGGTCAAAATTTAGGTATTTACCTAAATGTTAACTGTCAGAAGTCAGCTGTGAGCTGTCAATCAGCACCAAAGAAGCCACGGGGCTACTGTAGCAGAGGTAATCCCTCATAACGGAATAAAAAGAAGAAAGCAGGTATAAAGGGATGCGATATGTCTCACAATTTGACAATCAAGTCAATTATCTTTCAACGCGTCTTACAATCTATCAGGGTGGGTGTTAATTACGCTGATAGGATAAAAAGATGAGGAAGATAAGAGTGAATATAATTTTGACTACTCTGATAAAGTGGAAAACCGGGGGTTGGGGGTATTTAATCTAGGTAAAACCACCACCTGTATGCCCAGACAGGGATTTTAGACTCCATCTCCCCATCAACCAACAAATAAGACAAGATGAGCTTGACCTTTAGTCCGCGTGCCCACCGATGCAGGCCCGTGATAGAACGGTTGAGTAATGTGACATTAAGATTCCTGTAAATATCGGGTGCGCTAGAGTGAATTTTATCAACGAAATTTGGTTTACAATTGAGTCTCCCAATCAGTATAGATGAACATACTTTAATCCTTCCCCCCCCCCCCCT
>CABFVX010000333.1:261220-278722 GCA_902151425.1 Timema shepardi
CCCCCCCCCCCCTTCCATTACCCTATTGATGGTTCTACCTATACATGTACGAGTCTTAAATGTGCACAACCCTTAAATGTGTATGTATAAATCCATAAAGACCTTTAACGTTTCTACTTCGGTAGCGTGTTTTTATACTGATCTAAGGGTTCCGGGATCAAAACTTGGTATGGCCCAAAAAAATGTGGGTATCATAGATGATAATGTGTGGGTTTCCCCTTTACAGTGAAGAATTAACTACCGGAGGGCTGGATGTTGTGTCTGTTATGGATTTAAGTTAGTTTATAAGTCGTGTGCTGGTATAGTAAAAAACGATTTCCAGATATCCATTTTAAACTCAATATTCAAGGCTAATAAAAAAAAAATTCAAACTTTATATCATTTGTCGTTAGTTAACTACCCTTAAATTAATTTATAAAAATAAACATACATTATTAATGATCATATAAAACAGTCTCACGAGACCAATTTTGAAGAAAATCGTTAAAGCTAGGTATTTTTTTAAAAGTTATAATTTTACAAAAATCAGTCTTCGGTAAGCTACTATTAAACGGTTTTTATTAGAAATACACACACACATATATATATACATATATAATTATTTATAATGTGAAAACTTAACAGATACCCATTATGAACCGAATCGAGAAAGCCATTTTGAAAATATTCTAATTTTCAAAAACCAGTCATCAGTAAATTACACTTAAAACAAACTTCTCCCCCAGAAAAAAAAAGTATACAGTTTTATTTGTCACAGTCAACACTATCTAGATATCCATTTTAAACAAAATCTTTAAATAGATTTTCGTAAAATTCATTCATTAGTGAACTACCCTTAACTATAGAGCTAAGGTCAAAATCATAAAAACCTTCCCAAGTTATAGCCCTATGAAATATAAATATCAAGTTTGAACAAATCCATCTAACCGTTTTAAATCCGTGGCCAAAGAGAATGGTGAAACCCCTTCTATGGTTTCGGGTTCATATAAAACGCAGTGTTTCATCATAATCTCGAGATGGATTTTTTTTTTCACGATTTCAGTACTTCCTCTTGATATGAGAAAGTAAAAACAAAAAACGATAGATATCACCGCCGTTTAAAATCCACATCGTAGTAACTATAAACTATTTTGATATGTATCGAAAAGTACACCTTAACGTTAGTTATTAATTTAATATTTATGTATCAAACAAACGTGTGTGTGGAAATAATTTTATTTAAAATAGTTTTTATATAAAAACTAACTATTATTAACAAGTGAGAGGATTTTTAATACTGGTCTTTCTTTCATAATAAAAATTAAGCCTCACCTAAAAAAAATTGCTGTCAGATTTGAGATTGTATTTTATTGAAATATTTTGTGTTTCAAGCTTGATCTGCAATAATATAAAAAAATTGCATAACTTTAGAGTGAATAAATAAATATAACACATTTCAAATGTAAAACCACTCATTCCTCAATATAAAAACTATTAAACTTGCAAATTTACAAATCAGCTTTAAATGTAATGATGTTTCTGTTTATTTATAAAGTGCTTAGCAAAATTGTTTTGTTTTGTATTTATAGAAATTCATGAATTGTTTTATTAAGTTATCCAAAACCATTTAAGAATAAATCCATAAATAATAAAATGGAAACTACATGGTGTTAGTTCTATATATTCACGGAAATGTTTATGTAGCAAATAATAATTTACTTCTACCCATAAGAATTGTAAACTATAATTATACACAAAATAGTTTGGATATCTTATACTCAATTAATATTGTAAAATGTATTATCCTAATGCACTTTAGTTTCTAAACAATTACTTTAATTTCTAAATTGATTTAAAAAAAACTTAGTTACACTTGATACAGTGTCTTTATTTGAAAGTAAAAATAGAATTTAGTGATTAAATCATATATTCATTTTAGAATAAAATATATAGCTGTTAGAAATTAACTTCAATCTAGATTGAGGCACAGACTATACATCATGAACACCCTTATTTTGATTCATTTGTGACGACTGTCGGCTCTACACTCTCTTTACCCAAAATGGTAGCAATCTTTCATTTATGGATTACACCATGGCATATTGCGCGTGGGGACTACACCAATCTATAGCTCAGTCTGTGGAAATATTAGCCAGTACTAATCTACCCTTTCACAGGGGACGCCCGATTGTACTAATCGTACATCCTTTCCGTGGAGGCTCTTTCCATGTCCCGAAGAGATGGATGAGGTGATGTTGGTGGTGAATACGAGAGTATGGAAACACTTAAACCTAACTAAACAAAGCCTGTTGTGATAATTCCTCTTTCGGGAAAAATACCATAGGTACCAGCCGGGAATTGAAACCGAGACCCCTAAACTTATAGCCAGGTGCACTGCCCACTACGCCACGGGGCCGGTATTGTTAGAAGTATAAATGAAAAATAGCTCAAGTAAAAGTTTGTGAGAGGAAATATTTGGAAGTTAGACTTAGCGATGTTATACAATTCCAAACAAATACATGAAATTCATGAAATGTTCATGTTTTCTATACGATGCGCGCTGTAACGCTATTCTTCTTCTTATTATTATTATTTTGCACCGCGTCTTACTACCCGTTCGGCTTATACGCTTTAAGTACTAATTACGCTAATGTATTAGGAATTGGGAAGGTCGAATTAGAGGAAGTGAATCCGCATTTGCGTGGAGGGAGAGTGGAAAACCAGTTAGGAAGAACCCTCCCTCCCAGTTCACCCGACTGAGATTCGAACCTCGATCTCCCCGTCCTCAGCAGTCGAGCCCAACACGACTAGCGCGTTAGCCAACTACGCCCCCAAGGCGGGTTGTAACGCTATTTATGCAATAATTCTGGTCAGGGGTGTAGGAACGACGACACAATAAATATTCCATGTATGAATGCAACTATATAGGCCTATTTATAAAACTGTCAATAATGGCTATTCGTGGTATAATAATAATAATAATAATAATAATAATAATAATAATTAGGTAATTAATATTTCAATTGGTTTGCCGGAGCTTTCTCCACTTTTGTCTATCCTGGACAAAATTTGTTGCATTTTTGAAGTTTCTTCTGCCATCATCGCCCGCTGATTCACGTACTCCCAAGTCTCGCATGGTTTTTCCAGTGACGAGTATGTTAGAGCTTTAGTCTTGACAAAGCGCTCAGAGGTTTTATGTTTACTAAATATTTTCTCCATCTCCCTACAATGAAATGTGGGCACACTACCTTAAAATTTTCTCTTCACCACTGGAGTAAATATGTGGATATCACGGAGTACGTGTGGTAAGACGCGGGGCACGGATCATGGTTTAGAATTATTAGTATAGGACTATGTGATTTCTTGATGCGCATTTAATTGGGGTACACACACGAATAACAAGTCAAAAGCTTCAGTTACGACTCAAACAAGTAGGGCTTTAATAAAGTTCACTTTTGGCCTCTTCTTTGACCTAAGAAATAGAAATAGTTGTCTACGAAGGATAAAAATAAAAACCTAACTCCAGGATGGTTCAATTTACAAGACTGCCATCTTGTCTTGAAGCTGAAAACTAACGACCTCATCCCATTGTCAACACCAAAATAAAGGTCTTCGGTAGAAAAAAAAAGAAGAGATGAGACAAATGAGTATATTGTCCCTCTACCATCAGATGCGACTTTTTTTCTTTTTACTGGTTAATCTCAACACAAGAGTTATTAATGACTTACAATTCATTTAAGGAGAAGGAATGAGGAAAGATACAGTAAAAATCATAGGGAGAAGCCACTCCAGTGAAACTTTCAACAACTTCTCTCCAAGAGCGATCAAGTACACTGCGATTCTTGAAGAATGCTTATCGTTCAGCCTCTGACATGGTTCTCAACCGGTGGAACAGTGGTATAAGACACGATCTTTGTCCACGAAGTCAGAGGTTTTTTTTTAAACACAGCGTCTCACTACCTGCTCAGGTTATACGTATATGTACTTATTACTCTAATGTAATAGGGATGAGAACGGTGGAATTTAGAAGAAGTGTATCCTAAAGTTGCGTGAAGGGAGAGTGGAAAACCATCTAGGAAAAAAAACCACCCTCATTACACCCGGCCGGGATTCAAGCCCTATCTTCCCATCACCGGCAGTTCAGTTTAATGGAAGAGTGGCGTCTTAGACCGTTCGAGCACAGAATCGTGTTAAATAAATGTTTAAACCTTGGCCGAAAGGGATGGGGGATGGGGTTCACATGTGATTTACATATCCTTTATCCTCGCTAGTGCGGTTGCACTCCACTATTCTCATCCTAACATTAAGTTTTTAATAACCTTGGCATAAAAAAACCCTTCCCGCTTTTCATTACCACCCATCCCAGTTGACAATTAGTTAGAGGGGTCGAACACAAGTCTATGGGTTCTGGTTCGATATTGGGTGGTTTTGACGAAGAAATTTGCTATTTTCATACGGGGCTGTTCTGCCATTCAATTAGTAGATGCCTAGGCTCTGGGAGTGGGTGTGTAATGTTAGACTTACTGTCCTGGATTAAGTTTAGTTTGCAAGTCATGTGATGACATAGGGGAGAGTCGGTGAATACCGATCACTTTTTTTATAAAGATTATTACAAGTAGAAAAAAAGGAAGAAAAAAAAGTTTTCTATTGTAACGGTATTAGCAGCTATTTTAGTATTTGAAACCAAGTGCAATCAAAGATTTTTATGAATGGCTTAGTGAGAATATTTCAATTTTCAAAAAATGTACTTTGATCGGTATTACCAAACTGGTCGGGTAATACCGATCAGTGATTTCATCATGTATTTGACTTTAATTATGTTCTTTAAAAAAATGGAAATTAAAGCTAATTGATTATGTTTCAGAAAACAAACACACAAGGAAAGCTTCAGTGGGTTTTATGAATATAAAAAAAAATCTTAAACCATCTTTGCAGCTAATAAAAGTAGTATACAACAATTAAAAGCAAATTTTTTTATTTTTAAAATTTATAAAACAGCTCAATATTGTTAATTTTATATCATGGTTAACTAAGAACTCTATTTCCTAAACTTAACTAATAACTAATATTGGCATTTAAAAAAAATTGAATACAAACATATCACAAAACTAAAAAAACACATATTTCCCTAAGATTTAACTTACCTACTAAAAATGAATTTATAACAATTATTTTGAACTTAGTTCACACAATGGTCACATATGTAACCTTCTGCACTATCCCAGCCGGTGCATTCAGCATGTGCCCAGTTAGAGCACAATACACATCGGTACCATAATTCATTGTTTCTACCGAATTCTAGACAAACACAACAGAGTTCGTTTTCAGAGGATTTCAACAATGGACCTATATCATCAAGTTCCTCATCATCACAAATTAAATCTTCATCTAAACTTTCCTCCTCGGAAGAACTTTCAAATGTGATATTCCTACGACTCCTTTTATGATTAGTCTTTTTTATTTTACTAGATTCTGCTCCCCTTTGTTTCAAAATTTTATTTTCAGCCCTTTTCTTATTTTTTTCTTCCTTTATCTTTTTTTTTCATTGGCTTTTTTTAAAGTGTCTTTCCTTGGAGTAGAGGTGAGAATTTCAGAATGCTGTTTTTTTCTATTGTTTGTGGAGATTTGATTTTTGCTATCTAACTTTGGAACAGGAGAAATATCCGCAATTGAAACAGATTTTCCAAAGTTTGAATTTGATGAACCATTAATGTTTGAGACTAAAGATGAACGTGGCTCACCTTTAGAAATGGAAGGACGAGGACTATTTGAAGGTAAATGTGAGGTGACCTTGGAGGTTGAGGGCTGAGGAGAATCTGCTGAGTTTGTAGCTAAAGGAGATTGTAGTTCATTATCAGCGTCATCAGTAATTTCTACCATTCGCAGATCTGTTGGAAGAAAGTCTTCTTCATTAAAAACTTCAGGATTTAAGGGAAATATTCCGGTTTTGCTGAAACCCGATGCTGCCTTTTCCATCGCTGCTACCCGCATATAAGCTTTATTGAAAAGATACGCTAAATTATAAGGCGTTATTTTTTCATGAGCATGATTTTTCATATAGAGATCACATTCTCTATTAAATGCTGTTTTAAGGGGCCCAAAGAAAGACACATCTAGGGGCTGCAGGTGGTGTGAGGTGTGAGGAGGAATGGACACCATTAAAATACCTTGGTCACGACAAAATGAGTAACTTTCCAGTGTATAATGAGTATTATGGTTGTCCAGTATCAGTAGAATGGGTTCATCATGCGAAGGTTTTGTTGCGCGGCAAAATGCTTCAACCCGTCCCAAAGATCTCTTCCGTCATCCAACCTGACTTGGAGCATCTCCGTGCGGGCCTCCTATTTTCAAAGCAGCTGACAGATTCACTCTCGGGAATATAAACATTGGGGGCAAATAATTGCCTGTAGGACTCGTGGCACAGACAACAGTGACATTTTTTGCCTCTTTCCCAGCTTGTTGCAGCCCCCACTTGTTTTTGTCCTTTTACAGCTAAGATACGACCAGGTTTCTGTACTGTAGAGATACCCGTTTCATCGACGTTAAGAATTCTATGAGGTGGAAATTTGTACTTCTCCTGAACCGTTTCTAGATTTTAATAGAATCGACTCACTTCATCCTTATTAAAGGCAAGGATACGACTAACACTTGTAGCTTCAGGTCGTCTTAAACTCAAATTAGGATTTCGTTTCATGAAACGTGAAACCCAGTCTTTACCAGCAAGTCGAGTCATTTTATTAAATTCATGTTTCAAACCAAGTCGCTCAGCATAATCGAAAGCAAGTCGCCGCAGTTCAAACTGAGACATGCCATAAAATAGTTTTGATAGTAGGGTTACAATTTCTTTTTCTTGATCTGGAGTAAATAAAGAATGTATCTCTAGGACAGCCTCATTTAGATACCACTTTTCAATCTATCTTGTAAAGTCGCAAATGGAATATTGAATAACCTCGAAACTTCTCTAATCTTTCTACCATCGTCTTTAACTGATTTGACTGCTGCATTCAGGGATTCTGAAGTCCATGTTTTCCCTCTGTTTGTAGTCCTTCCCTTGAATTTCGGCATCTATACCAGATAAAATGGACAATATTCCATTAATAAAAAAGAAAAGAGGAATTTTAAAATAAATAGTTGTATAGAAATATACACACCCATAATTTATTACATGATAATATTTGAAGGTAAACGTATTTAAATCAATGAAGGGTAATACCGATCAATTTTGTATGCTGATCGATATTACCCGCAAGGCGCGATCGGTATTACCCTATGTGTAATTCAAAAACAAATATGGCAGCCAAGTCAACCAGTTGACTATATTTTAAATAATTATGCAGATAATTTATGCATCAATATATTCTATTAGTTAGGGTGATATTAATATATATTTTAGTTAAATAAAAATACAACTTACGGTTGATATTGTTCAAGCACAACAAAAGTTTGAAAACTACAAAACTTAAATTATTCGAATAACATCCAAACATCAACGCGGTTCCACTTCAACTGGCAATAGTTTTTGTGTTAACACGTCTCGCTAGATAGCAGCACTAATCAGAACCAAATTTATTTGAAATCCACCGAGTAAACAGCTGATCGGTATTACCTTGCGGATCGGTATTCACTGACCTTCCCCTAATAGCTACCAACAGTTCAAGAAAAAAATTAGTCAATATGTTCTCAAAAAATAGCAAAAATTCGTAAAATACCAAGTTAAACTTAAATGTACGGGCCTTATTTCTTTCTATTTATTTTTACTATTCGAGCGTCAATAGAATATTTACTATTTAAAATATATTTCCCCCCTTACTCACTAGATCGCATCAAGAACTCCAAATTCCATTGCCACACTTACAAAAGTGCACCAATACAATAAACAGACCACCCATTACAATCTATTTTGAGTTGGTTATATCCAGTCCATCTCATTACATCCTATATCTACCAGGTCCATTTCAATGATAACCTCCCATCCGCGTCTAGGTCTTTCCAAAAGTATCATCCCATTGGGTTTAGCAGTCAATACCCTGAAACAGGTTCTAGAATATTCCATTCACGCTGCATGTCCTGCTTACCGTAATATACGAGATTTGATTACCCTAACAAAGTCTTGTGATGAGTACAGGGTATGTAAGACATATTATGTAACCTCCTCCACTCCTAAGTAAATTCATCTCGTTTTGGACCAAATATATTCCTGAGCATCTTGTTTTCAAACACCCTAAATTTATTTTCGTCTTAAGGTAAGAAATCATGTTTCACAACCGTTACCTATAGTACATACATATTTTATGATTAAATAACAGTCTGTTGCTTCTATGAATACACAACATATAGTTCTTACCCTACATACAGTAGCCCCATGGATTATTTGGTGCTGAGTGACAGCACACAGCTGACAGTCAACATTTAGGTATATACCTAAATTTTGACGGTCAGAAGTGACAGCTGCAAAACACATGTTTTTACAGATTATATGGTTTGGCGTAGGGATACAACATTTGGTCTGGTAACTTTTCAAAGCCGAGAGCTGTCAGTCAGCACCAAAGAAGCCATGGAGCTACTGTAGTTTGGATTGCCAAGGCTGCAAATCTTATCGTTAAAACGGTAAGAGACTGCTTTTAACAATTGTTCCTAGTCTCCTAACTAACCAATTTCTAACAATTTTTATTTTAAAATAAGACCTATAAAACCAAGGGGTAAAAAAGGGATATATTAAAAAAGGGGGCGAGAGGGTTTAAAAAATAAATTCTTTTTGACAGAATCTTTTCTGGTTTATGACATATTAAAGTCTTGAGATGTAAATTTTCATAAAAATCACAAAAAGTTTGATCTTACGTGGCGATGATTACAAAACTGTGAATTTTACACACACGAAGACTGACTCAGTCTATTTTATGATTAGGTGTCAACTAGTAAACTTTTATATAATTTATATATAAGCCTACTTTTGATACTAAACAATTTTGTGAAAAATCGTAAAATTATCAAAAGATACCATAAAATCGTAAAATTGGTTATATTTTCGTAAATATTACGGAACATACGGGAGATTTGTAAGCTTTGCAATAAAATCAATGTTGTTAGAAGTTGCACGTTAAGTAAGATTAAAAAAAAAAATCTCCACTGCAGCCGCCTTTTAACGTCAAATACACGTGTAACAAGTTATTTTTGTTTTGTTTTACAAAGAAACAATATCAATGTTTGTTTCATTTCTGTGTGGGTCTTTGATGGAAAGTGGCCATTATATCTGCCATACATCAAACGACTCAATATTTTCCTTGAGGCCGAGAAGCTCAGATATATATATATATTTTCTCTTTATGAAAAAAAGAAGAAGTAAAAGGCAATAACTAAGGAAAGAGCTTTGTTGAACAACTGCTTGTAAGGCGTGTTTCCTCTTGTAAACTCAATGGAAAAAAAACAAACCAAAAAGGTTTTCAGAACAAAATCTTATTCTTATGTATAAAAGTTCTTTTGAATGTAAGCTTTCAGGATGCTCGGAGTAATATTTTAAGTACATCTACATTTGCCTGGTAGAGAATTAAGAAGGTAAATTTACAAACGGCGGTTATTTGTAACTGGGATATCTAGGTTTAATGCTAACGGTTTAGTCTAAAATGCATTAGTCTCAATAAATCGAGTCTCGGAAGTTTGAGGTTCCGTTAAATAATTATATATATATAATTGAAATATAGTTGCGTGTTGTGACACGTAAGGAGGGGGATCGGTTGATAGTGGGTTTACGAGAATGCATTCTTCTTCCTACACATTAGGGTGTCTGAAACTATAACAGTTAGCTACAACTTTATTATCTTTAACTTAGTGACACCCTGTATCGATTGTGTTCACTTTATTTACAGAGACCGTTCCTATTGCACATTCCTCGTTGCTTTGGAAGTCAGGGAGGTGCACGAGTAGGGGTATTGTGGGGATAGAGACTAGAAAGTTAAATAGCCTTTCTCTTTCTGTTATGACTTATTAGACACGCTTTGGCATCACAATAGATCCAAAACTTTGATTCTGCCGCTATTTAAAATGCTTTAGGATCCACGTGGTGGGTAGGCTGAGGAGCATGGTTGCCAAATAGTGGGAGTTTGCGCATTACTACTATGCAAGCATACTCAGTGTGTCAAGAAATCTCGCAACGTGCATCGGTTGCTATGACAACTACCCTTCACGGATTGGTCGAGCATGTGACGAGCCTCTACTCCCCATACCGACTGCGCCGACCTCAATCCTGAAGCAGTTTAAAACGCAGTATATTTATCCCACAACATTTCAATGCTGTCAGAATACATGCTTACTCTATGACACTAGGAACTCAAAAGTTTATTGCCGCACTTCAACACATTCCATATATTTTAGGTCCATTCTAATAATACCCTCCCATCTACGTCCAAATATTCCTCCTGGTCTCTTCCCAATGGGTTTGCCAGTCAGTACCCTGAACACGGTTATAGATTATCCCAATCACGCTGCATGTCCTGCCCGCCGTAATTTATGATACTTGTTTATCCAAACAATGTCTTTTGATGAGTACAGAATATGCGACACATCATTATGTAGCCTAATTCACTCTCCAGTTTAAATGTGCGTGTTTATTATCTGAACAAAATATATTTGTTCAGTTTTATAATTTTTTATAACACAATCTCTCACAAGGTGATGGCTACACCCTCTAGTACAGACTTGTCAAAATCGTTTGCCCATAAGGGTCCCATTAAACATTGAAAATCATGAGGAGGCCACATTTCATAAAATTCAACATTGTTACCATCTTAAGGGAACTGGCCCATTTCATTTGGCGTGAAAATGCAGAGCCGTGGGAACAAACGGCTATCTTCAAGATTTTTTTTTATTGTTTTGCCATTTTATTTTCAGAAAAAGTAGGTTAAAGAATAGAAGCATATTGATTAAGTTGTACTTTTTATATGCACACACATCTCCTCTATAATTTTAACAGTGATCAAATATCGATTAAATTTACATTTTTCCATAGAAAACTGGCGGCTTCATAACAAAAAATAAGAAAATGTAACAATTAATAAACATCGATACCTTATCTTGGAGGGGGTGTTGAAAATATTAACATAACATTTCCACTCGTTCTTGAGAAAACTGATATTTCCAAACATATGATTTTTCCGCAAGACCTGTCTAGCAGCTAGCGCCATCTACGGTTTCCGTGATCCGTCTGTTCTTGTTGGCGCGGAAGGATACTTTGGTCGGTGGTGAAGCTACGTCACGCCTTTCACCCTCCCACAAAATAGGTTTTAGACTTGCACTCGACAGGGCCAAGGACCTTAAGTGGAAACATCTCAATTTTAGATTACTTACTATAATCAAAATAAAATTAATATTATATAAACATGTTAAAACTTAATCCCATATTTATTTAAACACAAAATTCGAAACCTTAAGTTTTCAGCAAGGGTGTGTGTGTGTGTCTTTAGCACTCTTGTTGATGTCACGCTAAAGAGTATGACAAAAGTGACCGCTTGGGAATTTTGTTCCTATTCATGAGCGTAAGCACATGTATATGCTGCCAAATACTGTACATATTTTGGACGCTAATTTAATAATTTTTGGAAAAAGATCTGTGGCGAATAAAGGGGAAAATTCACTACACCAATCACACATGCTAGATTTACCCGAATAATGACCAATTTCCAAGTGTCGTGTTCTCGATTGGTGTATTCCTACAACGTATATAAAAATACGCATTGTAAGTTCGTTCATCCAAAGGTCCGCGGGTTGAAAATAATAATGGATCGGACCACAAATTTAAACGTGAATGCCCACTGCTCAGGCTTGGCGGTAAAAATATGACTAAATTTAGAAAAGAGCTAGACATTTTAATAAATAATGGATTATTTTATTGTAGCAATATTTCCAATAACTAGTGGGATTTGTGCAATGACATTTACTCCTGATTATGAAAGAGAAGGGGGGATTAGGCTGGGTTCAAATCCCGGTCAGGTGTTCTGAGAGGTTAGTTTTTCACTGCTTTTAATTCTAGCTTTTCTTGAAACGAATGATGGTTTAAATCCATTCAAATATTCTCGTCATCTTTGCCCTTTAAGTTAATTTGCCAATAAGCATGAGCTACTGTAGTAAAATGTATATTACGATCATATTTGAATCTGTACTCTTCTTTTTTTGTTTTTGATTCCGCGTCCTACTTCTAATTCGGGTTGTACGCGTATGTGTTAGTTATGCTAATGTGATAGGGATGAGGAAGGTTGAATTTAAAGGAACTGTACAGGAATTAATTGGAATAAAAGTGGAAGACTCTTTAGGGGGGAAAAAACCGCCCAGTAAACCTGACCCAGATTCTAACCCCAATATCCTCGTTATCAGTAGTCAATATACTACTAGAGTGACGCTGTAGACCATGTGGCCACCAAAGCGGGGTGAAATCTATTAAAATTATAAATGGCTCTACTTCATTTTGTTATAAGAAATAAATAAGAATATTATTTAAATGTTTGTCAAACGTTAAATATACACGTATAAATATAATACTTTTTTCGAGATTAAACTCTTCAAAAGTTAACATTAATCACACGATAAAATAAAGTCCATAAAAATGTAAAGTATCCGAAAAATCGATTATTTTTTTTACATTAAATACTAGGAAGAGAAGGGATATTAAGTGACACGGTGGAGAACGCCAAGCAGAGTTTATCCAAGGATTTATTTCTTCCCCTGCGGGACTCAGGGAAAAGAGAGATGGCAGGGCGAGGGAGAGGGGATAACGCGAGAAAATCCATAATTATAACAAAGTACCCGCACGTGACCAGTATGAGAAAGCATTGGCCCGCTGGGTCGACAACCATACAAGTACTGATGACCCGCCATAACTCTACAATTAAAGTGACAAATATCAAGCCCAGGCCATTGGGAATCGAACGGGGAGTCGATTACACACTAGAGGGAAGAAAAAGAAGGCAATGTAAGAGACCCGTACGTTGCGGACGCGATGTCTAAGACGTTAGATTCTCAACGTTTACTTTGCCAGCCGACAAAAAATTCGCATAATTCCAGTGGGGCTTACTAGTCAACAACTTTTATTTGTGTGATTTAGACTGTTCTCCACTGGGGTTTGAATCCCGGTCGGATTTGGTAGAATTTTGTTCCTATTTTATTTTACCTGGGGGTTTTACTACCTCTCTCCAAGGTAATGAGTTTACGTATTCATAATCTCAAAGCCAACATTTTTCACAAATGCAATAAATTATCTATATAAGAAAGTAAACATAGTTTGGTAGTACAGTATAATAGTTACTTTATGGCATTAGGAACTCTAATATTCATCGCCGCATTTACAAAAATACACCGCCTATCCCTATTTTGAGCTAGTTATATCCAGTCCACCTCATTACACCCAATCCATATCTATTTCAAGCCCATTCTAATGTTATCCTCCCATCTACGTCTAGATATTTCCAATGGTCTCTTTCCATTGGGCTTGCCAGTAAGTACTTTGAACAAGGTTCTAGATTCTTCCATTCGCGCTGCATGTCCTACCCACCATAATCTAAGAGACTTGATTATCCTAACACTGTCTGGCGTTGAGTATTGAGTGAGTGTATCCCATCATTATGTAGATTCCTCCATTCACCAATAGCCTCATACCTTTTTGGAGCAAACATATTTCTAAGAACACCGTATTTTCGAACACCTTAAATTTATTTTAGCCATGTAAGATAAGAAACAACTTTTCACACCCATATAGAACATGATTATTATCACCGCGTCTTACTATCCGTTCGGGTTATATATACCCACTTACGCTAATGTGTAATGGTAGGGTGATTGTGAGATGAAATGGAGGACATACAGTTTAACGTGGAATCCGAACCACGGTGGAGGCCTGAAATTCCACACATTCACAGTTGTTATTAAGACACGCCTTGTCAGAGGTGAAGGCAGGGTTTGGCATTCAGATAAATGTGTGTCATAGATAACCACAGGTAGAATTATTGTTTTGCATATTCTGAGTTTTAAATTTCTTGAAAGCAGTTGAGATGTCAACTACTTACTGATCGAGTAATAGCATGCATTTCCCGGCTATATTCTTTTCCTAATTTCCAGTCTAATATCATTATTGCTAGTTAAAATTAATAATTATAGTAATAATACTAAACATTATAAATGAAATAATTAAGTAATATTAATTATAACAGTAGTAAATATGTAGTAATAATAAAAAATGAAAACGAGAATGGTTTAGATATCTCTCCCACTAAAAACAGAGCAAGTAAAATACAAACATAATAACTATTACGTCTAAGGTAAGTAACCCAAACTAGACAACTTAATACCAGGTCGTATTGTAGAAAAGATTGTAGGTTTGGCACTAACCCAATTTCGAAAAAGGGACGAAGAGGGAAAGCTCACTCTAAACTATACCTGTAATAAATATTTTTCCCGCAAACAAGCACAACCGATTTGTGCATTTTTTTAAATATTTCTGACCATCTCCACATATATTCGGCTGCTTGAAAGAAGTTTCCATGCCTAAAGATGTGTATCCTATATAACTTTGAAACAAAAACGGAAGACGCCCTAAAAGAGCATTTTGCAAATTACTTTTTTTATTTTTTTACGAACACAGTTAGGCATTGAATAATTTTTTTTGTATCAAATCAAATCGTTCAAAACACCCGTACTTGTCTTATTTAGTGCGCATTGCAATTGGGCCACGTCTACATGTCAACTTAATTGATTACGTGCATTCCAATTGGGCCAAGTACACCTGTTGAGACAAGATCGTGCATAGACATATAAACAAACTTTAGACAGCCACTTTCGATTTCTGGAGCTCTCGCCAGAACACAGCACCGCAAATTCCAATAAGGCTGTAAACCTATCAAATCTAGGAGGGTGTCCGGTAAATATATATTTATTGTTTTTTCCTTCAGTAAATTACCCTTCAATTTTAGGGGTAGAGGGATAGTTCCAAAAACCTTTCTCTAGAACCTAACCTAACATAACCAGTTTCCTACAAATAATTACCGACAACAAATCTGTAAAAGACTTCATGGTTTAGCATTCCTACAAATTGATGAAACAAATAGCCGAAGCTATTGTTGATGCATTTTAGAGAGGATACTACCTCATAGATATCATATTCTGAAAATTGAAAAATGACACCTGGACACAGGAATCGAACCCGGGACCTTCGGCTTAGTACGCCAATGCTCTTACCACTGAGCTATCCAGGATTCGTCTCGTGCACATGGTCATTCTTCACTCATAGTTTAAGGCAGAGTCAGAGATAGACGTGGAAGTCGTCAGCTTATAAACATGTGATTATCTAAGATCACAGCCATCAGACAACGCAGCCATCAGCGACTCGGTAGTTGGCAATTTTGCGGCCAATTGACAATTATATATATAATTGTACAGGATTGCATATATTAATGAAACAAATAGCCGAAACTATTGTTAATGCATTTTAGTGAGGATTACACCTTTTAGATATCATATTCTGAAAATTGAAAAATGACACCTGGACACGGGAATCGAACCCGGGACCTTCGGCTTAGTACGCCACTGCTCTTACCACTGAGCTATCCAGGATTCGTCCCGTGCCCATGGTCATTCTTCACTCATAGTTTAAGGCAGAGTCTGAGATAGACGTGGAAGTCGTCAGCTTATAAACATGTGATTATCTAAGATCACAGCCATCAGACAACGCAGCCATCAGCGACTCGGTAGTTGGCAATTTTGCGGCCAATTGACAATTATATATATAATTGTACAGGATTGCATATATTAATGAAACAAATAGCCGAAACTATTGTTAATGCATTTTAGTGAGGATTACACCTTTTAGATATCATATTCTGAAAATTGAAAAATGACACCTGGACACGGGAATCGAACCCGGGACCTTCGGCTTAGTACGCCAATGCTCTTACCACTGAGCTATCCAGGATAGATATCTGATGGCTGCGTTGTCTGATGGCTGTGATCTTATATAATCACATGTTTATAAGCTGACGACTTCCACGTCTATCTCTGACTCTGCCTTAAACTATGAGTGAAGAATGACCGTGGGCACGGGAAGAATCCTGGATAGCTCAGTGGTGAGAGCATTGGCGTACTAAGCCGAAGGTCCCGGGTTCGATTCCAGTGTCCAGGTGTCATTTTTCAATTTTCAGAATATGATTCCTACAAATGTTTACCAACAACGACGAACTTGAATAAAGCAAGTAACATTTCTACAGTAGCCCCATGGCTTCTTTGGTGCTGACTGACAGCTCAAAGTTGACTTCTGACAGTCAACATTTAGGTATATACCTAAATTTTGACTGTCAGAAGTTACAGCTGCTAAACAAATGTGTTTGTAGATCATATGGTTCGGCGTAGGGATACATAATTTGGTCTGGTAACGTTTCAAAGCTGTCAGTAAGCACCAAAGAAGCCATGGGGCTACTGTATATACAATTATGTCTTGTATTACTTGTAAGCAGAGTAAGGTGGAGTAGATAAAATGAATATGTGTCTATGTTTTGGAAAGTGAACGTGGCGCAATTCACCTATGGGCGTGTTCCAAATAAGCTATTAAGCTTTTAAGAGATCTATATATTTTATAATCCTCCTAGTCAGTGAACGTGGCCCAATTCACCTGTGTGATTAAGATCTAATCGGCCTCGTGGCCCAGTTGTAATGCTCCGCTTATTTATGTATGCTATTAATTTTCAAAGTGCCATTTTTTACCAAAAAATTATTTCTATAGTAGAGGTTATAGGAATGACGGTCATCTTGTTACGTGGTGAGTGAGTTAAACTTATTCAACACCCCCTCTCCAACTTCCAATCACAGTTAAAAAATAAATAAATTAATATATGAAGTCAAACGATGTTATACAGAGTGTACCGTAAATATGAGACACACTTCAGCGGTAGAAATGAGACACAAAAACAACGAAAAAAGTTTATATAAACATGTGTCTCATTTGACCTTGTTTCCTAGCTATAATCGTGTTGGTACGTCATTAATGTGGAGCTGCTTAACATTACTATAAATGCTCAAAATGGTCAACTTCGGATTGAATGCAAGAATCGAAATGTAATGTGATTTTGAAAGAGTGCGGCATTTTATGACATGACGACTGCCGGCCTTAAAACTGTTAACAACTCTTGCTCAACGTAAATGCAGCCACATTTGCTTTTATTTCCAGCCTCACTTATCCATACCCAAATAGCGTAATTAAACGCGGATAGCTCAGGTGGTTTAATAAACGCGCCAGGGAACAAAAATGTTAGTATACTCCATTCACGGTAGGAATTACTCTCTGGAAGGTCTTTTTCCCTACCAATATCGTATTATATAATAGATTACTGGTAGGGAACAGGGCCTTTCAGAAAACAATTCCTACGGTGAACGGACTTTTTAAAGACTCAACTTCTCGCTTTGAATCAATGTGACAACAATAAATGGTATACGATGGGTTACTAAACTCCACACGTTTCTTGGGTGGGCAAGAGAGACGGGGGTAGTGGGGGG
>CABFVX010000333.1:278790-322778 GCA_902151425.1 Timema shepardi
AGTGCAAGTCTGGAGAGAAGACGGATTTGGGATGAAGTAGGACATCTGGAACGTTCCTCTACCCCACCCTCACCCCCACCCAACTCCCTTTTTGATTTATTTGGAGGGAGAGCTGCTCCATCGGCGGCCATAGTAGCGACTTTAATGGTATTTATCAACGAGAAAAGCATATATAAATATTTCTTTTTTCCTAGTCGTACTGCTTTGTCAAGCTTTAACAACACATTAAGAAGGGCGGAGTGTTTTTTTTGACAGTTATAAATGTATAAAAAAACAAAGACTTTTCATACATTCATACGTCAAGTCATGATATATGTATAAGTCACTTTCGATATATAGAACTATAAATAATGGTATAATAACTCACTTCAGTGGTCGCGTAGTCTAAGGCGCTACTCTGGCAATAGACCAGACTGCATATGCCGGGGAGATTGAGGTTCGAATCGCGGTTGGGCGTACTTAGGGGGGTTTAAAAAATATATAGGTTTTTCAATCTTCCTACAAGCAAATGCGGGTACACTTCCTCTAAATATAACCATGATAATCTCTAAAACCACTAGCGTAATTAGTACATAAGCGTATAATAGCCCTAACGGGTAGTAAGACGCGGTATTAAAAATAATAATAGTATAGTGAAATATTATCAATGTTGACTGCAAAAAACTATTTCGTATTTTCTGAAAAATAATGTTTCCTCCAGTGTTTGAAAAAAATGTATACGGGCTCTATACTTACTTTGCTGTGGTTTTTTATTAGTCTGTTTTTTTCATCCAAGTTATTAATGGCTTAAACCAGTAGTTTTCAACCTAGGGGGTCGCGAACCTATTCAGGGTCACGCTGTGTTTCAGTTGGGGTTGTTGAGGTTATTTTATATTTTACTTTTTTTTTTAAAGGTATAGTAATTATCACAGGAATGTGAACTTTTTAAATAGAAATGTAGGCTGATAAAGTTATAAAACATGTTCAATTAGGTACTGCTTATGTTCCTTCTGTTAATCCAACTCCTGACAGTTACTTGTTGTCTTAGCTTTCTCCAGTAGTCTCCTCGTATGTGGGGGAATGGATCTGGTAGCTTAGCTTCCAAAATACCCGCTGGGCTCATTGATTCTCTTTTGCGAGAATTTAGTCGCCCACATATAGTAATTATAAACTCAATTTACAAGTGTTGCGTGAAGTTACTCTAAAATGGAACATACCAAATCTCTGGTCGACCAGTGTTACGAACACGAAAACAAATTCAGGGTTGCCACTAAGTTTCCTACTAACAAATTATTTGTGTTTTTCAGAACGGAGTTCGCATTTTTGCGGGAAGCCTAGATTGAATAAAAAAGTGATACAATTTTATTTTTCATCAAACTGACGCATGAAGTAATGTTACTTATGTTTAAAACAGCATGATTTAAGATTTATGAAGAGGAAATACATCTTCTGTAACCTCACAACCCTTGTTTAAGGAATACACATGTTTGAATCAGCATGCTTAATTATTAAGTACATTTTTTTATCCATCCAAGGACAAACTATTTTAAACTTTTAATTTCATGTCCCAAATTCACAATAATGCCAGTATTTTTACTAGATTTTGTAAAATTACCTGTGTTTTCCCGCGGTTTTTTCAGGCATATCTGTTATCATGGTTTGACAGGTGCGTGCCAAACCTGAAAGTGAACTATAGGAATCGGAACTGGGAATGAATAGAAGATTCAACTTAATTTGACTCGTCTAGTTGTCTTGTCTTAATCACTTACTGTATACACATTCAAGAACTATGTGAAAGCACGGATACGCTTACAAGTTTAAGTTCACGGGACTTCAGATCACAATAACTACACTGCCTAGTTTCAACCTATAGAGTGAGTATAATGGAACAGCGCCAAACCGCGCCAACGACATTTGGCGGGATCTGCCAAACTACAACGTTCCATTTAGATACAGTAGCCCCATAGCTTCTTTGGTGCTGACTGACAGCTCACAGCTGACTTCTGACAGTCAACATTTAGGTATATACCTAAATGTTGACTGTCAGAAGTGACAGCTGCTAAACACATGTTTTTGCATATCAAATGGTTCGGTGTAGGGATACATAATTTGGTCTGGTAACTTTTCAAAGCCGTCAGCTGTGAGCTGTCATTCAGCACCAAAGAAGCCATGGGGCTACTGTACTTGTTGTAAAGTTAAGGAAGCGTAGGGAATGTCAGGAAAGAGCCTCAAGCGCATAGGGGAAAAAATTGCACTAACAACAACAAAAACTAACAAAAAATCTAAAAAAAAAATGGCGGACACGCGTGGTTACTCGTCACACTTGTTTGATTTGGTTTGTCGGTGCCATAGAGGATTGGTATAGGATTCAAATTCCAGCAGGGATCGGGTCTACTAGATGTGATTTTTCCTAAATTTTCTTTTACCACCATGCCTTAATACCCATTTGGGTTATGCACGCTTATGTACTAATTACGATAATAATTTCGGGGATTATGAAGGTTAGATAAAGAGAAAGTATACTCGAATTTGCGTGGAGGAAGAGTTGATAACCCATTATGGAAAAAACACCTTCATACACCCAACCAAGATTAAAACCTCGATATCATCGGCATTCTAGTCTTCTGCAAGGGTAGCGCCTTGGACCATGCAGCCACCGGAATGGGTACTAATGTATTTAAATGAGGATAGCCCAAACGTGCCTCTATTTGCTAAAGTGTTCTTAGTTTGTTTACTAAGGTGTTTTACTGATGGGTGGTGAGCTTATAAATAAAACTACTGTACAGAGTACAGGGAGGCAAGATTACAAGATCTAGATCCTGGAAAAAAAAAGCATTCTAAAATTAGAATGAGGGAAGAGGGGTGGGGAAGAGTGGAATAAAAAACGTTTTTTTCAATCCTATATATTTATTAGATTTTTTTGGTGAAACCCTTCTCCACGCATAAATATTTTTTTTTTTACCTAACAAAATACAGCCCCCTTCTACACCATGCAGCCAAAATATCCGAAAAAGGGACGTCTACATACAAACATTGGTCTAAATTGTAAACAGGAAACCTCTTGCACTTGAACGATATATTGTAGAATAAAATTACAGTTAGAGATAGTCGGCCAAAAATTGCAAATCACGTTAAGCTAGATTTGTGCCGAAAGAAAGAAGGACCTTTCTGATTTGTGACGTATTTATTACTGAACTGCTTTTATGTTGGTGCATGTACGTTCCATTTCCTGTTAACTTTTGAGGTATAAAGGCGGGTTATTTACACAAATCAGTGTAATAATAAAGGGCGAGGAAATGGGATACTCCCGATTTTATTTATGTGAGTGAAAATATAGTTTTTTCTTCTTTGTTCAATCCACAGATCGGTAGGTAGGTGCTCGCAGCGATATTGCCTTTAGCTCACTGTAGCTACCGGTTCCAATATCATCTGTATAATCAAGGGCGTAGAAAGATAACTTTCCTAGGAAGCGTTCGCTAGAAGCTACTTTTAGCTAATACAAGTTTTTATACGTATATATGGACACCCTCACCTCTCAGCGGGTTCATAAAGTTCCAGGGGGATTCGGGCGATGCCCCTCCCACCTTTCTACGTCCTTGTTCATAATTTGTTTCATATAATGTAGCTATGCTTATATAACCTGACCCGGTAGTAAGACCAGTGCTAAAAAAAATATACTGTAGTAGTGTGTAGATATTGGTTTCAAGGTTTAGTTAAATTATTATTATTATTAGCACCGCGTTTTACTACCCGTTCGGGTTGTTACGCACTTACGCTAATATGCAATGGTAGGGTGATTGTGAGATGAAATGAAGGACCTACAGCTTAACGTGGGATCCGAACCACGGTGGAGGCTTGGCGTTCCTCACATTCACAAGTTGTAATTAATACACGTCTTGTCAGAGGTGAAGGAAGGGTTTGGCAATCAGATAAAGCTGTGCCGGGACCGAGGATTGAACCCTGGATACCAGAACAGAAGTCTGACACCTTACCCCTAGACCACCAGGTCACCCTTTAGTTAAATAATCTGATTTTTAAAATTTTATTTTTGCATTAAAATAAAAGAAGAGTTTATTGGCTTCGATAAGTGAAAAGTAAGAATACGTTATTTTACCACCTCGAAAAGAGAACGGTTGGTAGCCCTAGAGGAAGGTGAAAGGCTGGTGGTATTGTAGTGTGAATCAGTGTCGTGTCGTGAAGTGTTGCCCGGGTAAGCAGCATTAGTTTAAGCTGTACTTGTGAATTGGTCACAACCTTTAGTAGAACACTCATTGGTTAGGTATCGAGGCATGCAGAGCAGATCAGGTGTATGATTGGTCAAATAGGTCCCAATTGGTCGAGAACATATCACAGGTAAAGTTTTAACAACGTCTGCTTTCCTTACAATACTCCACGATACGCCACTGGTGTAAGTAAAGAGGAAATGCACTAAGATGGTACTTTGTTTTTTCCAAGTTTTTGATATGAGACATGCTTCGCTATCTTAAAAAAACAAACATATTCAATTCGGACCCTTCATCTCATGCATGCTATCAACATGAAGAACAAACCGTATTGAAACGAAACGTTTACTCCAAAATAAAGGTAAACTGTAATCATCCTATAATCTTGTCAGCGCATGCGCACATGTTGTTGTAACCTCACCAGTGGTACGGGTTCAGATTCAACAAGTTGTCTTCCTTGGTTATTTAAATTACATGCTCTGCTAATCTAACACCCTTTAAGTGCTCAGCCGCATCGCTTTTTGACTCCAGTTGTCACAGAAGTCCCTAATTCCCATCACAAGGTTGGACGAAAACAAAAAATCAAGACCTGTCTTAACGAGATAATAATATAAGGCTCTAAGGCTCAGACTTTCGGACGGGCCGGATAAAGCCCGGGATTGTCGTGGATAAAAGGAAGTACCCAGGGGAAACGTCTCGACCATCGTCAGGACTACCACAAGGGTTGGTTTAAGGGGAGGAGGGAGAAAATAGGGGCTTCGGGAAGGAATATATTAGAATTCTCCCCTTTTCAACTAGATACTACCGTCTACTGTGTTAAAAAAAAGAGTTTTATCAAGAGAATATTCGAAGAAACATTCTTATCATTCTTTCTAAGGAGTAAATTTACCTTAAGGTGGGGTGCTAGTAAGTGTGAGTTTAGGGCAGTATTTTTGAGGTTTTTATAAAATAAGCATTTGTTGGCCAAAATAAATCAAATATTTCTTCTATAGAAACATAGAATTTAATTTCCTGCACATTCTAATCTAAACAGTTCTTGAATATCTGTAAAAGGTGTCCTGGAATTTAATGACAGCTTTTTATCTTTATATGAAAAGTTTGTCACCAAATTCTGCCATCTTCATGACAGATATTCAAGAACTGTTTATATGACCATGTGAAGAAATCTAAACTCTATGTTTCTATAGAAGAAATATTTGATTTATTTTGACCAAAAAATATTTATTCTATAAAAACATCAAAATTAATGCAATAAACTCGCGTTCACTAGCACCCCACCTTAAGCAATCATCCATTATTATATTTATGATTTCACTCAGGTATTACAAATAAAACCAGACAGGATGCTTCTAACGATTCTATAATTTATCTATGTGCACACACGCCTCGGTGGCTCAGTTAGCTAACGATCTAGTTTCGTGTTGAGCTTGACTGCCGAGGGTGGGGAGATCAAGGTTCAAATCTCACTCAGATGAACTGGGGTGGTTTTTCCTTGATACTTTTCCACTCTATCCCTACGCAAATGCGGGTTCATTTAATCTATATCAAACCTTCCAAATTCATAACTCATTAGTGTCATTAATCGTATAGCCCGATCGGGCAATAAGACGCGGTGCTAGATAATAATAAAAACATATGCACGAAGGATAGAATTTTCTAAAATTTGTGTAGAGGGACAGCAGGAAACCATTTAGGAAAATACATCTCAGTAAAAATCCAGCCGGGATTCGAGTCTCAAACTCTTCGTCAAGGAACGAACCAGACGAGACAATAACGACGACTTAATGGTAAATTTTGAAGTTTGGTGTAAGAACGTATTAAAAAAAAAGGTCCAAGTATACTTCTAGTTTTAATACACAAGCTATGGTATGGAGAGTTTAATTGATTTTATAAAATATTAATTTGGGAAAAGTATGATAGGCTATTATTACCACAGTAAGATTTTGATGGGAAGATCCATTTAGAAAATACATGTTTTTTGGGTCAGCATTGTCAACATTTTAACATATTGTATAAGTGTTATTTAATAAGTATTGACACTTTTTATCAAAAGTTACAGATATTTTATTGATTGGTTCAACAATAACAAAATTACAAATTGAAAAAAAAAAATTGTTAGTATTTTTTTTCCAGAAAATTTAAGACTATTAATTTAAAAACTTAATAGGAGAAAATAACACATTAAAAAACATCAGAAATGGAATTCTTTTGAAGTAGACAATTGATTTAAAGCCAAATGAACGCACACACACATAAGACATTTTATGCACATAATTTTAAAAAAATTACTCAGTATTTCTAAATAAATTAAATATTTATCATAACTATAAAACTTTATTTGGCAAAGCAAACATCTCGGATAAACCCATATTTTATAGCAAGTTACTAACAACATATATCTTTATTATTTTGATTTCTTTTTGTCGCACGATGTGATATTTATTTATCACAATAGATATTATTTGGGTATAATAGTATAATATTATGCCTATGTATATTTCAAAGGTGAAGAAATTATTTTATACATTGATTTTCAATAATCTATAAACCAGAATTGATCCATTTAAAATAAAAAATAAAACCTTCAACAATCATATGCTAAAAAATGTTAAAATATTTAAAGGGGGAAGTTTTTAATTTTGAAATCTTGAATAATTGTATTTCCACTTTAAATTTCTAAAATCTAGAAACCACAGTTGATTTGTAGTTGCAAAATTGTCGTACGATGCTTCAACGGAACACTTGTTACAGAGTAACAAGCAAAGAATTTCAAACTGAAACATTGACACAGATGGTATTTTCAGAGTGAGCTGAAGCATCACATTATCTTGATACAAATCAAGTTTGTATAGTAATTTTGCCAAACTCTTATTTTTGATGTAAATACCAATAGTAAAACTGGGATATTTGAGCAATAACTAATATAACTAAGAGTTAATCAGCTTTCAGAGGTAAAAACACCATCACCACTTTTAAATATTTGAATTTATTTATGTACAGTACAAATTCACCAAAAATCAATAAATCTTGATGAGATTAAAATGTTGGGACTATATCTTATGATCTAATATTGACTTTTAATTTTTATTTGTTTTAGAACTATGAAGTGCTAATTTCATAAGCCACAGTACTTATCTTACACACAAATAAAATTATCAAAAAATTCAAAATGGTCTGTGTAGGGTTAAGGACATGGCCTTTCTGTGACGTCACGGCTGGTTAAGATAGTATTTTCCATGTTAGTGTATTTACGTTCTATTCAGTGGATCTTAAAATATATTATAGTAAGTTAAAAAATTATTTAATAGTTCTAAAAATAATCTTAAATTGTCACCGAATTATTTTTTCTATCTTGAAATAGTTTTTTGGTAAACACTTTCTTTTCCTTCTTAATGAACCACAGCTCAAGGAATTTAGTTTATTCACGAAGATGGCAGGTAAGAATCTTCCCTCCAGGATATAGATTAACAAAGTCCAAAGAATCACAACTATAAATAGAATAAGAAACAAGAAAAAAGGCAATTTTAAAATGCAAGTCAATGCTGTCCTGTTGCAAATAGTAGTGTGTGTGTGTACTCGTCATAGTAAGAGGGTAAACGTTATTAGCAGATAAACAAGAGGCCTCGTATGTTGAACTATTCATTTTCTTCCTTATCTTTATATTGTATATAATGGTGTTTAAGTGAGATAGTGCTAAGAGCTTAGAATTGTCTGAGTGCGTTTTATTAAGATGAAGCCCTTTTCAAAAAATGGCCCCGAATTAACCAAGTTGGCTCCATCGTTAAGGTTGATGGAATGTGTAAAGCCACGAGGATCAATACATTTGAATTAGAAAGAAACAACGTTGATTACATACTGCCCTGAGTAAAACGCATTTTAATAAAAAGATAATTAAAGAATATTGGTATATTATTTGGTGGCTTCTGACTGTACATGATAGGTTTATTTATACGTCTATATAAATAATATAAAGAAGCGAAAGATGAAAGAGAGTGTTTTGAGCTGATAAAACCATTCACTCCCGGAGTCTCATTAAGCTGCCCAGACACCGTAAAACAACCTCCATTCATTCCGAAAGCATATTTCATCAGGGGCAGTGAAAAGACTCATCATGTCCAATAGCGTGATGGCGACAAGTTTGACTGACGTCGGGCGAAGTGTGGAAATAATCAAATTGGGAAAATCTCTCTCTCTTTTTTAAAAAGGTATTGCAGATCAAAGAGTTTTATTTTAGCACCACGTCTTATTATCTGTTTGAGCTATATGCAGATATACTAACATAGCAACTGTGTAAGGTATGATGAAGATTGAATTTTAAAAAAAATGTACCAGCATTTTCTTGGAGGTAAAGTGGAAAACCAATCAGGGGGGAAAAAACGTCAATACAAACGACTGGGTTTCGAATAACAATCCCTCAGTCATAAGCAGTCCAGTATATTGCAAGAGTGACGCCTTACACCGTTCGACCATAGAAGCGTAACCATATTTTTACATTTTATAATAAAATTGAATGGATACGACTTGATGATAGACAGCATCTACATACTCTTGTAATGGCAGATAAAATATTTAATATGCAATATGCAATCCCTTACAATTATAATAATTGTACAAGTGGCAGCGATAAGCCAAATACCGAGTCGAGGGTGGCTGCGTTATCTGATAGCTCGTGATCTTAATAAAATCACACATTTGTAGACGATGATTTCCACGCGTCCATCATAGACTCTGCCTTAAAATATTAGTGAAGTAGTGAAGAATGACCTTGGGCACGGGACGAATCCTGGAAAGCTCAGTGGTCGGAGCATTGGAGTACTAAGCCAAAGGTCCCTGGTTCGATACCCGTGTCCAGGTGTCATTTTTCAATTTTCAGAAGACAAAATATTGGTAACAGGATATCCTCAATACCTCTCCTCCCGTCTAGACTCTCTTCACGCTCGTCATAATATCGGTACCCGCTCACGTGACATACACACACTTACGCTCTTTCTCTCTCTCTCTTCAGTATTAAATAATTCCCATTCTCTCTCTTTTACTGTTGCTGGAGATCGTTTCTGAAATCCTCTTGTTATAAATACTCTAACTGCTGCCACTATAAAGTCCTTTAAGGAATAAGTTTGCTCAAAGTCCGCGAGGGGAGTCAAGATTGTCGATGTGAGGGGGTATGTAGGGATACAGTAAGAATGTGTGTGTAAAATAAGATTATTATTATTATATATAAAATGTATTTAATCTACATACAGTAGCCCCATGGCTTCTTTGGTGCTGACTGACAGCTCACATCTGACAGTCAAAATATAGGTATATACCTAAATTTTGAATGTCAGAAGTTACAGCTGCTAAAAATATGTTTTTGCGGATCATCTGGTTCAGCGCAAGTATACGTAATTTGGTCTGGTAAATTTTTAAAGATGTCAGTCAGCACCAAAGAAGCCATGGGACTACTATAGTTACTAAATATTATCAGCATTGTTTTCTTTGAAATTATTTGCTCTCTCCTTCATATTTAGATGTTATGAGTAGTATGACATGTCCTTTATTTAGTTATACTTTTCTCATTTCTTTTATTTTGTTCCTAAGTGTACAATTATGCATGCGGGAAATATTTTTGTACATATATTATACATTAGTTTTTAGCACATCAGAATTAAATGCACATATTTTTTTAAATTATTAAGTGGGTTAGGCGCAAGAAAAGGCACTGGCCTTAATTTCATCCAAATACAGTTAGGCCTATTATTATTATTATTATTATTATTACTGGATGATTCATAAATCCCTTTACTTTCTAACTGCTAGAAAAGTTACTAGCATATTTTCACGTATTGATCCGCCAAGTAATATGATCTGCAGCTGTAATTTTTGATAGATATTATCAGCATATATAAAATAACCAATAATGTAGTAAAATCTTATCAATGTTGACTACAAAGACATGTTTGTATTTTCTCAAAGATGCTCCAAATTCACATTCGTAACGAAATAAAAGAAAGTAAAATAATTATTTTTGCTATCTGAGTAAAATAATAATATTATAAAAGACTTACAAATTAACTTATTTTAGCATGCTCCGCGTCTTACTACCCGTCCGGGCTAACCGCATATTCACACTAACGGAATAGGGGTCAGGAAGGTGACGCGTTTATGTGTGACGAGAGAGTGGGAGATTTAAATCTTGATACAACAGGCCGGGATTCGAAACCCGACCTTCCCGTCACCGACAAACCCAACAAAACGAGACCGGCGTAATTGTAAGCGTGCAGGAACACACAGGCTAGTTTAACTGTAGAACATATACAGCCTACAGTCCCCGGCTATAAATCGAAAACTGTGAAAGGGCAAACGCCCCAATTTCATATTTGATTAATGTTTCCTTCGCGCCAGGAATTGTAGCTTAGCTTGTGCCCTTAACTCAATACAGTGGACGATTGAAAATTTTCGGCTAATCTTTATCTGAAAAAATACAAGTGATATTATTTATTGCCATTGACGGGGGGTGATTAAGGTTACAATCATGGTCACGTGTATTGAAGTTGCTTTTTCCTAAATGATTTTACATTATATCTTCATGATAATGTGGATACACTTAATCTCAATACAACCTTCCTCATCCCTAAAACATTAGCGTAATTTGTACATATATGTACAGATTGTAAGATGCAGTGCTAAAAAATAAGAGTAAATCTATATTAATAAAACGAACAGTTTGTCTGTAATGAGGATTGCACGATATCTACCGCACACATAGGTGTGAAGTTTTAAAATTCGTAGTCTCTGTACACGAACATGTGCACCTAGAAACCTGAATTTTAATTTTTATAAAACATTAAACAAAAAGATGGTCAGAAGCAATACATCAAAGAGATTTTTTTTCTATTTGTTTGAAGCAAAGCAAAGCATTACCCCGAACAACATCGGGTACCGCTGCTAGTTGTAGATAAAATAAAATAAATTGTTCGACATAAAAGTGCATACTTCCTCATTACAGTCTTTTGTATTAAAAACATTTAAAAAATTAGCATTAAGTATTTTTTTTCCAGAAAAAAATTATTGGTTTGATAACCATACGAAACATTAATAAGATATTCACTTTGAGTAAAATTGTAATTGGCAGTTCGAGGGTTAGAACCCAAATCATAGTTTGTCCTCGCGGTATGAACTCATTACACCTAAATATCACGTTTGAACGAAACCCATTGAACCTTTTCGGCTGTAGTCCTACCTAGAGATAAACATACACAAGAGGGGGAGACATAAGAGAGACAAACAGTGGAACCCCGTCTATCCGGCCTGACTGAGACCGGGTGTCATTAGAATAGTCCTGAAATTATAGGAAAAATGCACTAAAACCATGATATATATTATTACAACTCACCATTTATTTTCATATTACCAAATTATAAAACACCTAAAAATGTTTCAACTAATATTAACTCATAGAATAATGAGTAAATGTTTGCTGTACAGATTTTGAATGGAGTTTACAAGCGGCGCGGTCATTCATAAAGAATTATTATTATTATTAGCACCGCGTCTTACAACCCGTTTGGGTTATACGCACTTACGCTAATGTGTAATGGTAGGGTGATTGTGAGATGAAATGAAGGACCTACAGTTTAACGTGGAATCCGAACCACGGTGGAGGCCTGGCATTCCTCACATCATAAAGAATTAACTAACGCAAAATTTCAGTCTGGATAAACCGGAAATCCGGATCAATGAGGGTCGGATATACGAGCTTTCACTTCATAATTTCGAGGAATAGTACGGTATGTTCATGGTTAAACTCTTTCTCTATTCATTTGATATATTTTTTAAAGTATTAATATTTTTTGACACCAGTGCTGGAAGGGGTGTTTAATGTTAAAGTTTAACAAACGATATCATATCGTGTTACTTGATTCAGTGGACGCCTATTTTAAGGCATCATTCTCGTGTTGGACTAGTTTGTTGATGACAGGTATTTCAAGGTTCGAACCCTGGTTGGTTTTACTGAATATTTTTACACTTTCCCTAAATGAAAGTGCGGGTACAATTCCTCTAAATGAACCTTTTTCATTCCTAACTCATTAGAATAATTAGTACATATGCGTATAATCTGAACGGGTATTATGACGCGACGCTAAAAAAAAGTTGATAAATTAGTCCTTTTACCCTATTATTATTATTATTTTAAAAATGATAAATGAAATATACAATTATTTATATTTATTTTGTCACGTGTATTGGATAGACCTATTTATAGTGTGAACTAAATAAGTTTACTTTATTATTTATAAAAATATAGAAATAAATGTTTGCTCTTTTGAGTCCAACAGAGTTTAGTTACAAGCATTTGTTGTTTATTTCCTAAAATAAAAATCTACTTTGATTTCCAATTTTAATTTTTTTTAAAATTAAATAGCCATCGCTTGTAAAAGACGTACACAGGCTTTATTAATGTAATATAAATATAAATATGTATATCTTCATATTTGATTGATTTTATTTTTAGCATCAAATAAATGATTAAAAATAACAAGATTTTACATTCATTCCAATTTAATTAAATTGGATTAGCGCAGAGTACCTACACAAGAGTCCTTTTATTAATTAAATATAGCAAGTAAATTTGATTTTTGATTTTAGTATTGGCAAGATTGTGAGATGAGTTTATTAAATATTAGGAAAAGAGTTATCAAAAGCCACGTCAATAAGTAAACAGCTTACAAAGTTATTATGAGAACTATATTCAGATCACGGTAACGTTGGCCTTTTGTTACATTTGAAATAGTTTAGGAAAAACGGCTTGGTTTTCATCCGCTAAACGAATATATTTGCTACGTTTGACATCACCTGCCAACGTGACACAACATACTTAAGAGGAGGATGGATATGAAAATATTTTGCCAACATGAGAGAAAATATTTAAGAAGCGGATGGATATGAAACTATTTTGCCAACATGACAGAACATATTTGAGAAGCGGATGGATATACAACTATTTTGCCAACATGACAGAACATATTTAAGAAGCGGATGGATATGAAACTATTTTGCCAACATGACAGAACATATTTGAGAAGCGGATGGACATAAAACTATTTTGCCAACATGACAGAACATATTTGATAGGCGGATGGATATAAAACTATTTTATCAACATGACAAAACATATTTAAGAGGAGGATGGATATGAAACTATTTTACCGACATGACAGAACATATTTAAGAGGAGGATGGATATAAAACTATTTTGCCAACATGACAGAACATATTTGAGAAGCGGATGGATATGAAACTATTTTGCCAACATGACAGAAGATATTTAAGAAGCGGATGGATATGAAACTATTTTGCCAACATGACAGAACATATTTGAGAAGCGGATGGATATAAAACTATTTTGACAACATGGTAGAACATATTTAAGAGGCGGATGGATATAAAACTATTTTAATAAAACTATTTTGCCAACATGACAGAACATATTTGATAGGCGGATGGATATAAAACTATTTTATCAACATGACAAAACATATTTAAGAGGAGGATGGATATGAAACTATTTTACCGACATGACAGAACATATTTAAGAGGAGGATGGATATAAAACTATTTTGCCAACATGACAGAACATATTTGAGAAGCGGATGGATATGAAACTATTTTGCCAACATGACAGAAGATATTTAAGAAGCGGATGGATATGAAACTATTTTGCCAACATGACAGAACATATTTGAGAAGCGGATGGATATAAAACTATTTTGACAACATGGTAGAACATATTTAAGAGGCGGATGGATATAAAACTATTTTACCAACATGACAGTACATATTTAAGAAGCGGATGGATATGAACCTATTTTGCCAACACGATAGAATATATTTAAGAGGCGGATGGACATAAAACTATTTTGACAACATGGTAGAACATATTTAAGAGGCGGATGGATATAAAACTATTTTGATAACATGACAGAACATATTTAAGAGGTGGGTGGATATTAAACTGTTTTGTCAACATGACAGAACATATTTAAGAGGCAGATGGCTAGGAACCTATTTTTACAACATGACAGAACATATTTGAGAAGCGGATGGATATAAAACTATTTTGACAGCATGGTAGAACATATTTAAGAGGCGGATGGATATAACACAATTTTGGTAACATGACAGAACATATTTAAGAGGCGGGTGGATATTTAACTATTTTACCAACATCATACAACATATTTAAGAAGCGGATGGATATGAAACTATTTTGCCAACATGAGGAAGATTAATGGGCTACTGATGGAACTACACCCGAGTTCTTCCACCTTTTAATGAGATATAAGAGGTTTTACCTGCTATCAAGAGCCCTGAGATACGATGATGCAACTACTAGAGAAGCAAGGAGGGCCTTAGATAAACATGTTCCAATAAGACCGGCTTTCGATGGTTTCGTGGAACAATGCTTGGTGAGCTATAGTGTTGGTGAATACGTCACTGTCGATGACATGTTAGAATTTTTCAGAGGAATGTGTTCTATTAAACAATTTATGCCTAAAAAACCTGCAAAATATGGGTTGAAAATGTTTGCCATGGTCGATGCTAGATTATTCTACACAAGTAAATTAGAGATCTATTGCGATATCCAGCCGCATGGTACTTTTTACGTGGACAACAGGCCAAGTTGTGTTGTAAATAGAATGGTTGAATCCATACAAGGTTCTGGTCACAACGTGACGATGGCTAATTGGTTTTTATAGGTGACTGTTTTAAATGAATTGGTCCGAGGAAAAATCTGACGGTCGTTGCAACTAAAAGGAAAAACAAAGGGGAAATACCCCTTGAAATAGTAAACACCAGACCTTCACCTACCCACAGAAGTTTGTTTGCATTTGGAGAGAATTCAATGTTAGTATCCTACGTATCTAAAAATATCATGTCATTCTCATTTCGAGTATACATGATTTTGATGAAATCGACCAAAGTACAGGGGACCAGAATAAACCAAGTGTCATAACTTTCTACAACATCACAAAGGGAGGAGTTGACGTTTGTAGACAAGTTGACGTCCAATAATACAGTTGCAAGAATTTCATTTCAATGTCCTCTTCGAGTTTTTCTATCAGTGGTGCCATAAAGGTTCAAATTATACTACATTGTAACACAACAACAAAAATTACACGAAGAAAGTTTTTGAAGAATTTGGCTCTTGAACTTACCAGTGTTTATATGGCAGTTAAGAGCTTCTAGTAACGGCCTGCGTAACGAACTGCGGATGGGAATTAGAAAATACCTTGGGCTGGAAAATTAAAAACAGAGACCACAGCCAGTACAGAACAGAGACAGAGTTAAATGTGGCTTTTGTTCGAAAGAAAGAAACTACGGTGAGGTGCTTTAACTGCGTGGTGCCAATCTGTGGAGAGCACACAATTACAATTCCCAGCTCATGTAAAGATAAATTTATGTAAAATTAAGAGGATTCCGATGAAAAAAAAAATGTTGGTCATTTAGTAGTTTTTCAAGATAATTTTCAAATTTCATGACTAATTTTGTATTTATTTATACTATACGTGGTAGTTCATGACTAAGAATTATATGTAAATTCTGAATTTGTATTTAGAATTTGTAATTTACAAGCTTTTAAGATAGGATTTGATATACGTTTAAATTTGAATTGTATTCAAATTAATTGTAGAATTTTTGTAAGAAATAAACTTCACTGAAATTATTTATATGAAACTTTTAAAAAAATTTGATGGTAAAAAATAATTTTGGAAAATATGGTAGCTAAACGGCAACGAAACGGTTGTCGACCAACTGCGGTTTAAGAGGCGGATGGATGTGACACTATTTTGCCAACATGACAGAACATATTTAAGATGCGGATGGATGTGACACTATTTTGCCAACATGACATAACATATTTAAGAGGCGGATGGATGTGACACTATTTTGCCAACATGACAGAACATATTTAAGAGGCGGATGGATGTGACACTATTTTGACAACATGACAGAACATATTTAAGATGCGGATGGATGTGACACTTTTGCCAACATGACATAACATATTTAAGAGGCGGATGGATGTGACACTATTTTGCCAACATGACAGAACATATTTAAGAGGCGGATGGATGTGACACTATTTTGCCAACATGACAGAAAATATTTAAGATGCGGATGGATGTGACACTCTTTTTCCAACATGACAGAACATATTTAAGATGCGGATAGATGTGACACTGTATTGCCAACATGACAGAACATATTTAAGATGCGGATGGATGTGACACTATTTTGCCAACATAAAATAACATATTTAAGAGTTGGGTGAATAGAAAACCACGTTGGTAACTTAAAAATGTCAAAAATGATTCAAATTATCATGATCTTCATCAATTACATAAATGTTTGATTTTTAGATAGTAATTATTGCTAGAGATCACGGGGTTTGAGGCATCAGACTCACAATATACTGCATAGTAGTTGAGGGTAAGTCATTATAAAATCCCTCTTCTCCGACTCATAAAATTAAGGCCCAAGATTTCAGCCATCAGGCTCACAAAATACTGGACTACCCACGACGAGGTCGAGATTCGAATCTCAACCATGAGTACTAAGGGTAGTTTCACCGTCTCCTCTTCCCGATAATACTGGACTACCCACGACGAGGTCGAGATTAGAATCTCAACCATGAGTACTAAGGGTAGGTTACACCGTCTCCTCTTCCGGCTAATTTGGGTGAACTTTTCTCAAACTACCCTCTCCATTTGCAAAGTCAGTCACGTGGTAGAGAGGTCAGGCATACCTGATACCTGATTGTAGTTAATGGGGGGTTTATGCCTACTGAACTAAGGTTCCCACTTTTGATTCCCGGAATAGCCGAATTTATTTTTTCTGGTGAAATGTGGATTTCCCCTTTCACAACAATTTGTTAATGGCCAAGGGCTGAATGTTGTGTCTGTTCTAGAAGTAAGTTAGTTTATAAGTCATGTGATTATATCATCAATAGGTTCAGAAAATGAACGATAAATTCCTCAAAATAAAAAATAAATATAAATGTATTCAACTGGATTTCCAAGCTTCACAAACGCTTTGGAAACCCACTTCACCTACATAACTTATCTCATTTTTTTCTATCAATTAGACTAAGCAGTTTAACAGATCTTTTGCTAAATGTAAAAAATAGTAAAATAAAAAATTGACCGATTTGACTTAACGCATGTTATTAAAAAAAGTTATTTCAACGCATCTCTAAGGGAGAATCAAGAAGCAAAAGATAAAAATATAAGTTCAGAACAACTCTGCGATTGATGGTTACCAAAGTAAGAATAATGATTATAGATGCATAAATTTAATCAACCTAAGTGGCCGGGCCTACGTTTTCCCTCTACTGAAGAAGCCATTTCCCCAGCAACCTCCCATCCCTAGATCCTAACAGCAAAGCGAGGAGTTTCAGCCAATGAAATGTGACGTCCAGAGAATTAGAAGTTGTTGGAGAAACCAGGGAATTCCAATACAAGCTACACCGACGAACTCGATGGCGAAGGGAAGTAAAGGAAAAAAAGAAAGACGGAAAAGAGTGCAAGGAATATAAGGGGAGCTTTAGAGAGTGGGTTGGGGGCTAGGTGTGCCAACTAAAGTGGATGTAACGATCCAAGTTTATAGGATAGTCGAATGCGGCCAATATACTTGGATCACGCTTAGAAAGAACCTCACTGACAGTTCAGATTTACTTTAATGTATCTAAACGCCAAGTCATGAGTGCCTTTAGCTGCAACATTCTACTAATGGGGTGAATCTAGCCATATTTAACATCATATATATATATAAAGAGAGAGAGAGTCCTAAACCTTAGGTCAGTTAGCGTGTCTGCCCAAGTCAGTCGCATTTTCAATTTCTGGCACGGTTGAGAAATGTATTATTGGTGAAATGTGGGTTTCCCCCTTTCGTAATGATGAATTAATGACCAGAAACTGGGTTTTGTGTCAGTTCTAGATTTAAATTAGTTTATAAGTCGTGTGATGACATAACCAGTCGATTTAGAAAGTGCACGTTAAGTACCTCAATGTCAAAAAATAATATTTAAATATATAATATTTTCATTAATATGTTTTAACATTAATGTACCTTAGCAGAATGATCAATGGGCTAAAGATGTAGAGTGTAGTCAGAAAAAATAAATATTCATTATTATGGAAAGGAAATGAAAAATCCGCACTTATTCGCACGTGATTTGAACTTTTACATCCCCATCACCGTCAACCCAGCCTTTTGCTAGTCTGACTACTTAGAACATATGACCACTGAATTAGGTAGAGGCCACCAATTACAATTTTTTTTACGAACAACTTGAAAACGTTTCCATTCATTATGATTGGACGCTTTATTTAAATTGCTTTTTTGTGTTTGTATACGCGTGCGTGAAAATTAAGCACCTAATCCTTTGCATTCAATTACCCAAAGCATTCATTTCTACATAGGACCTTTGTATATTTTCAATCATGCATTTCCCACAGTACCAAAAAATAAGCTTAGGTTAAACATAAAAATTACTGGGCCGTGAATTATTTCAGAAGCTAAGCGGACGTAATATTTAGATTTGATTCAAATAATAATAATAATATATATATATATATATATCACCCTAACATTACACATTAGCGTAAGTGCGTATAACCAAACGGGTAGTAAGACGCGGTGCTAATAATAATAATAATAATAATAATAATAATAATAAATATCAGACACAAATTGAGAATAACACACAGTTACAATTCAAACACTGAAGAAAACTAGTTAAAAGAAATCAAACTCGTGAAAGTAGTGTCTTACAAGTTGAGAAAATAATATGAAATAAGGTTTGGAACGTAATAAGATATGAAAAATAATCTGTGTTTAAGTATGGAATGCTTTGTCGGCAAATCCCTTTGATATTCGATTAAAAGCTACCTGCTTCAGTGGCCGCGTGTTCTAGCACGCTACTTCCGTGTTTTCAACTAGACTGGATCAGGGTTCAACCCCGGTCGGGTGTAATGAGGGTGGTTTTTCCTAAACGGCTTTCCACTCTTCTTCCACGCAAATGAGGATGACATGTATTTAATCTTGATTAAGCCTGCCTAATCCCTAATCCATTAGTGTAATTAGCACATAGGTGTTAAACCCGAATGGGCATTAAGATGCGGTGCAAAAAAAACAACTAAAAAAAATTGCCAATAACTTAATTATAAAGAGTGTAACATACTCGTATAACATTTATTTTATTTATCAAAATTTATTAAATGTAGATCTATAAAATATAATGCCATTATATTAACCGTCAAAAGTGGCATACGTAATGGGACGTATGAAAGTACATTGCATTTGCCATGCCAGAGAAGAGTTTAGCTTTAATTGAAAAAAAGAACCATTGTTTCGTGTGACAGCCATAAAATGGTGTCTAAAAATAGGATTTTGGTAGCTTATAAAAACATACCGTATTCTTTTTTGTGGTCAATATCTAGAGCATTTTACTATTTTATTAGTTGGAAGAAAGCAACGCTATGCAAGTGTTATATGAAACACGAAACTTGGTCAATGAATGATTATAATATCATAAATGCTCCGTATCTCTAATTTAATCAAATGAATTGAAAAATTACATATGGACATTAGGTTCAATTAATGTGTTAAGATATCATTTTTCAATTTATATGCATATTTTATTAGTGTTGTTTTAAAGTAATTGATACTATCTATTAGAATTGTTAGCAGTAGATCCCATCACTTGACGTATGAATAAATCAAAGTAATTTTAGTAGCTTATATACATGTCAGATACATTTATCAAGCTAATTATATTGCTTGGTTCACACATACGAAGGTTTGTCGTTGTGACAGTTTGTCATCGTTTGTGTTTGTGTTAAAACAAACGATACTTTACTATAGCGCGGTGACGAGTTAGTTCTCAGTAGCGTATTCACGGGGACATGTAAGGGATAAGGGGCCTTTATTCCCTCCTAACTTAGTCTGGTGATGTCTTAAGTATGATTATGTTCTATTTTCAAAATGCATAGCTAATTACGCCGTTACCTCACGGATCAGGCAAGAGACTGTGCATAAAGCTCCAAAAATAGCAACTCTGTACTTAGTCCATACTTTCTCCACACTTCCCTATCCTTGCATACTCCCTTCCCTTCAACAACATCCATACGCCGAGTCATGCATCCCATTTTATTATTAAAACTTTTAATGTTTCTCTTTTTCATAAATTTGTCTACAACATTATTTTCAAAATAGTTACTATAAAAACAAGGCTGTGAAAAATAGTGATGCATTTAAGATTAGCTCATCTTCTTCTTACTACCGTTGCACATTATCTAGTTTAAAATCAAAAACTAAAATTTAATGAAAATATTTTAAAGTATCTGACCACTATCTAGACAATTTATAATATTTAATTATTATTATTATTATTAGCACCACGTCTTACTACCCGTTCGGGTTATACGCACTTACGCTAATGTGTAATGGTAGGGTGATAAGGACCTACAGTTTAACGTGGAATCCGAACCACGGTGGAGGCCTGGCATTCCCCACATTCCCAAGATGTCTTGTCAGAGGTGAAGGGAGGGTTTGGTAATCAGATAAATCTGAGCCGGGACCGAATATTGAACCCCGGCCGCCAGCATTGAAGTCTGACACCTTACCCCTAGACCGCCAGGTCACCGACAATATTTAGTTAATTTCTAATTAATATATATATATATATATAGTGTGTAAAATATAAGCATACATATTTTGAACAAATTTGATTTATTTAAGGTATTAAACGTGCACTTTCTGAACCGAATGATTATTAATATCAGCACACAAGATTTTCTATGGGCGAGAGCGAAAGAGTTAAACGATTTTTTCAGGAAAGATAATTTCATATACCTTCGAGTTATTTTTTACATGCCAAAATCGACATGGGACCGACAGTTTTACCTCCCCTCCGAAGGAAGTTGTGCTACGGAATTGGATTACTTAAGAATAATCCGTCGACACTTGCTGGGTTTGAATCCACGAACATCGGGTACTGAGACGAGCGCTTTACCACCAAGACCACAGAGGTCAAATTTTATATAAAAAAATAATTTTATCCTCGTCATATAATATATCAATTTTGCTCATTGCTTTCATTTAAATAGATGGAAAATAACGCAAGAATATTACCTTTCAGGCTAAAGGGAGTGTACACATGACTAAAATTAAAAAGCAGACGTATCAAACCAACCTCCATGGAAGTATGTGTTCTCACTTGAGCGAACGGAACAACTAAATTCTCACCCCATCGTCCTCTTCTCCCCCTCCAGGCCACACGTACCATAATTTATCATTCTATTAGTCCCCTGGACCTCCTCACCCAACCTTACTGTATCTACACACCAATTAGACGCAGGACCTTGGTTCGTGTTCGCCCACCTGCCAGGCACAGATGCAGGTGTTGTCAGCCCCTCAAAGGGAGGAAGGTTGAGGGGGAGGGGAGGGTGCTAACACCCCACGAAATTTATAAAATTTAAATGTACGGTCGCTTACAATAATATCTACTAGTATGGGTTCCATTTGATTTAAAATGATCGAATGGTATAAAACGTCACCCAGGCAATACACTGAAATGTCGATGACGAAGATATTAGAGTTCGAAACCCAGTTGAGTGTAATGAGAGTAATTATTTAGTGTAAAAGGAAGCCCCATCAAAGCTCCATTTCTCGAGGGTTACTAGATACTTTGGGTAGCACTTGTAATACCCATAGTTAGCGTAAAGCCTCGTTTAAATTTTCCATAAGCTCTGTAATCTGATAGTCCTTAAGTCCGTGTGATTTTTAATTTTGTGCACACAGCCCGTATCCTTAGTATAATCAGTGTGTAAGCTCGTCAGAGGAAGCGGGGAAGTGTTCAGTAGATAAACAAGATGCCTCGCAGAGTGAACTGCTAACCCCCCAACCCCTCTTTCTGTTTTGTACAGTGACGTCTTAATAAGTGTGATAGTGCTTGGACTGCTTAGGTACGTCAAGTTAAGAAACAACCGGTTTCGCAAAATAGCTTATAAATCTCCAAGTAGGTAAAGTTGTTAAAGGTAGATAAATGGAAATATAATACGTTTAGAAAATGGTGACCGTTGGTTTTACAATTATTACATTAATACCTTAATATATTGTTTAGCATCATCCACGTAAGTTTAATGAATTATAATGGTCAAAAAATGTATAAATAAATAATTTACTTAGATATCAAAAATTATAAGTACAAACCTTTCATTAGATTTGTTCTTTCGATGTTTAGTATATTTTTTGTTTATGATTGTACTATTTATTATAATAAATATAATGCAATAATTTGGTACTAACCATTTTATGCATCCCCCCAAAATTGGTAGTAACGCTATTACACTATGTTATATTTTCAGAAATTAACAGCCTGTTTCATTAGCCATTAACTAACAGGCTATACATGGTTTTATAAATATTTTTGTTAATACATTATGTCCTACCATACCTAATAAATAAATAGTATTTATATTGTATTGTTAATTGTAATGGCTTTAAAACCAGCATCACAATTTTATAAAAAAATATATTGAAAAATATTTTTTTTAATGGCGCTATGAATAAATATGAATAAATCTGAGCTTAACCATGATACTATTATTGTGTATCATGACATGCCTTCTTATTGCGTCTTCGTGGACCACATTCGATCAGAACAAAGTGTAGAGTCCAATTCCTTCCCCCCACACTCCACATGACGAACTGAAACAATTACCACCCGAAACCCCTCCGGTTCTAGATCCGCCCCTTCCCGGAGGCAGAGACGATTAACGTTATCCTACCACCCACCCTTCTTCCACTCCAGCAAGCCCATTCAACGAGCTCTCCTAGTGGCGTCAATTAAAACCACGTCGTTATAACGGAGTCCATCGCATCATGTCAGGCTGGAAGCAGTATGGCAAACGATACAGGTGATGAACAAAAGGATTCATTTATTTTTTATTTTTTTCAAAATGCTCAACTTTGGTCCGAGAGGCCTGTGTTGGGATCCAGCCGTGGCTGAGAGCATTCGGGAGAATAATTTTATTTGTACACCGCTTTTAACTACCCTTAGACGATATTCGTATTTAATTACACTAATACCCGATTATGTGGTTGAATAGTTTAAAGCAGTTTGGTCCAACGTCTTTAGCCCTGAGGGACAAATCTTGTAATCAATTTGCACTGCGGGCAGATTACATATTTAATAATCCCATCAACTTAATATAGGCTTACAGACCACAATATATAAAAAAATTATTTTACCCACTTCAGTGGCCACGTGTTCTAACGCGCTACTCTCGCAGTAGACTAGACTGACGATGAAGAGGAGATCGAGGTTCTAATGGACTGCAGACGACAGAGAGATCGGAAATTGAATCCCAGTCAAGTCTCCTGAGGTCTCCAAAATGGTTGTACACCCTCCTTAACAGCAACTACGGGTACACTTCCTCTAAATCCAACCTTCCTCATCCCTAACACATTAGACAAAGGTGTACAAGCCAAACGGTAAGTGACACATAGTGACAAAAACAAACACTATAAGGTACGGGTGAAGAAGGTAAAGTTAAGCTAAAATGTAGCCGAATTTGTGTAGAGGTAGAGTGAGAAATATTTCAGGAAAAACCACCTACAGTATAACTGTACGTCAGTCAAACTAATAATAATAATAATAACAATAATAATTAGCACCACGTCTTACTAACCGTTCGGGTTACACGCTTAGGTACTAACTACGCAAATGTGTTAGGAATTGAGAAGGTTGAATACAGCAGAAGTGAGCCCGCATTTGCGTGGGAGAGTGTAAAACCAATTGGAAAACCATTTAAGAACCTCAATCTCCCCGTCCTAGACAGTGTAGCTCAACACGAAACTAGCGCGTTAGCTAACTACGCCACCGAGGCAGGTGACATTAAAACTAAACGTCAAGCTCATCTAGTCTGGTTTGCCTGCAACAGGGAGATTGGGATTCTAACCTCAATATAATGTATTGGGGTTGTGTATTCTAAATAGTTTATCACGTTCCCTACACGCAAACGCAAGTACATTTCCTATACATATTATACTCCATACCTCATTAGTGTAACTGAGGTGTGGACAGGCCAAAGGATGTGGCGAGGGGAACAAATCCAAAATTAGTCAAGTTATGAATTTGAATAAAATTATTTAAAAAAAAATCAAAATGGATCAATAGTGCTTTAATAACTCCCTATTTCTTCCCCCTTCTTTCTCCCCCCGGGCCTGGTGGTTTCTAATCGGTTTCTTGATAAAGCGAACGTAGGTGCATTTCACTCCCTCGTCATTTCACTAACTCGATCAGATGCTAATATTAAATGATTGCTAATTACGTTTTTTTGTAAGTTTATAAATATCCTCAAGATAGGGATAGGTGGCGCACTTTTATAAGTGCGGCAATGAACTTTCGAGTTCCTAACGCCATAGAGCAATGGTTCCCAAACTTCGGTACTGGTACGATGTGAAAAACTAAACAAAGTAAGAAAATTAAAGTCGGAAACGGATAAAGGACCTCATAAAATCTTTTAAATATATTACGACCAATTATAACCAAAAGTAAAATAGATTAAAACAGTGATTAGAAGAATGGAAATACTTACCCAAGCACAGACAGCGCAGTCTGTGTTATTATATCTGTGTACCATTAAATATATGCCTATATAATAAATATTCAGCACTAGCAATCCCACACGGCGTTGCCCGTGATCCATCAACAAAAGTTGGTTAAAAATAGCCTTATTAAAAAGCTAATTAAACATTTAAATATCCGGCTTAGAGTTACATTCGACCCCCTTCCATCCACCTATGTTAAAATTTTTAGATATCTGCGTGGAGTAGATTTGGCTGGGCATCGCACACAAACACACGAACAAACACACACATACAAACACTTCCTTTTATTATTATATATTGCCTCGTTGGTACCAAATCACGGCAATTGTTGGGGTGGTACGCCATTTAAAAAGTTTTGGAACCTTTGCCATAGAGCATAGAGTAGGTAAATAAGATTATTTATAGATGAATATTGATATTATATATGTGTTTAAAACATGGACTATTAAAAACTTAATTAGCCGCATAAGTGGGCACTCGGACTAAATGTGAGGATAATCTTATCTGGCGTGTTGATGTCGGGAAAGTCGGGCTTCGAATCCGAGTCAGGTATAATAAATGCGGTGTGTATACCTTAAGGGAGCTGTCTCAGTAAGCAATAAATTGTAACGCAGACGTTAAGCTCTAACGCAATATTTAATACTACGAGGTGTTATTTCAAAATATGGTTCACGCCAAATTAAAGTTGAAAGATTTCCAAGGGGCCCCTTTTCCTTAACAATCCTAAAGTTTTAGTTTTATTAATAGAAAAATAAGTGTGAAAATATGCAAGAGTTCAATTTCAACGACCTTTTTAAAATAAAATCTGCAGAGCAATTAGACTAATTTTTTAAAATGGAAAAAGAGCTCTATATTTAACCTTACTCTAACTAATACAGACAATTTGTTTTAGGCTTATAAAAGCATATTAAGGTATTTCAGAACAACGAGCTTTCCTTTTTACACAGAGATAAAAAAATGTCAAGGTTTTATTTCTCTTCTTTCTTAATGATATGACAAAGGCTGGTTGCAAGTGAAGGGATAAAGGGAGTGCAAACTAAAACGATACAAGACCATCGTATCTTAAGGCGTGTGGCCTGAAAACGATTGATACTTTCTCGCCGACCTCCTTAATAGTACCCCACTATTTATACGAGCAAATGCGTGTACATTTAAAATTAATACATCCTTCTTTTCTAATTCGCATTTTATTAGTGTATTCATATGTGTAGATCCAAGACGGATACTCAAACGCCGATCACAAGAAATAAGTTAATATTTTAGACCCACGTTTAATTACTGAACCAGTTTTCAGACGTACAAATTTGGAGTTGAAATAAATAAAATCTAGGAATTAAAGTTCACGAAAACCTCAAAGTGTAATTTATTAGATTAAACTAAAAGTATAAAAAAACATATATTCCGGAACATACATCTAGAGAAGAAAATCAACATAACCCATACGAAAGAAAAAATAACTAAATGTTCACAGGAGAGGAATCAAAATAAATAAAATGATGAGATAGAGTAAATTGATTTATATAAAGTAAGAAAGCATCGTGGATGTGTGAAAATGGAAGAAAGTGTTTGGGGTGGGTGGGAGAATGGAACGAGGAAGTTTTTACGCGCGTTACCCTTTGAATATAAAGGAGGAATCCCAAACTCGAGAAATTGATTCATATTCGAACACACACACACACACACACACACACACATAGGCATGCGAATATGGATACAAAAGGTCGCTTGGTGAATGAAAGGGCTTGTGGGAAAGGCCATACAGACTATTGAGGTTACGGTCCTTCCCGAATTAAGCGACGCCTCCAGAGTGGAATAATTATTGTGCCTCGACGATTATTCTCCGATCTCCCCTCCTAACCAGCAAACGAGATGGAACTGCCTGAGAATTGCACGACGTGGAAAATCCTCATCAAAAGATGATTAAAAATTTGAAAATATACATTTAACGGGCTTGAATTTTATTTTTTTCCGACACGAAATTACTTTCTCTGTGTCTGAAGTTAATAGTCTGAATGGCCGAGTTGGTTTTTATTCAGTGTGCTTCTACCCCTCCATTGTGTTACTTCCTCCTCCAGATGTACAGTTATATTTTATCAAAATTTCTATTTTAGTGTCTCTTTAGAGGTGAATGCTGGCACAATCTTCTGCTCCTCATCCTTAGGTCGCTCAGGAAAGATAGTTCAGCTATGGGTTTGACCGGCATTGCTATAGTTACAATTATATCATAAGGGACATTTTCGAACGTTGTAAAAGTTACAAACTTTTATATATTCATACATCAAGACATGCGATCTTCAACTATTGCTTTTAAAAGACAAGTAATATCAATATGTATCAAATAATACTTATAATCAAAGTAAATGGTTATCAAAGTTGGCAAAAAAATAATTGTACGGTACACACCACATACTTTCTTTTTAATCTTAAAATAGAGATATTTACTAACATTTAGATTAACAAAATAAAATAATATATAGCGTTGCAGAAACATACTACAAAAGCGCATAAGTGAAATAATACACGCTGGCTAAATTGAGTTGACCTAGCGATTGACCTTACTGGGAGGTATGGGACAAGTCTTGATAAAGGTAGAAGGGAAAAAGGGTGTCCTAGGCGACAAAGCCATTTTTGTCAAAATCAAACGATTAGACCAAATATTATGTGTTTGCATTTGTGTTTAAATGATTTGTAATTGTTAGTTTTAAGACTTAGGCTCGCATTAAATGTTACAAAGGTTATAATTTAGAAAAAAATGTATATGAAATCTTGAATACAAATTGAAGAGCTTACAATAAAACTACAGTAATATAATACACCTAAATTCTTTTATGAGTGAGTTTCATTTTTTTTTTATCGGGATCATATTTGAACCTCTTGGATATGTCCTATCAATAATTTAAACATCTGGTATGCAGCACGGATAAGTTGACGGACACAGATTTTGAAGTCCGGAGTTCTATCTTTGACCTGTTAAAATGGGAAAGTTTTATGCTCAGTGGTTTCCCAGATAGTTTTCAGGCAAAAAATGGATATGTTTTCAAACTTCAAGATCTTTATCCGATTCTATTAGGTTGTACAATTTAAGTCAATGATGTACACAGTGCTGGCCAAGATGTTTAGGACACTAGACTCGCGTTAGATTAAATCTTCAAACGTCCCTGTGATGGAAATTAATTAAGAGCCGACAGCCATTATTGGAACTATAACATAGTGCCCATTGGTAAAATAACAATACTAGGACAATTCTTAAGAAAACAAGTTCTATGAAAGTCGCATTAGTAAAATATATATTAAATACATTTTCTAGGCCTACTACATGTTTACATATCAAATTAGTAAAATTATAGATACCTAAATCAGTTTATAATACAGAAACACACGATATATTCATCTCTATCTTGTTGGAAAGATATAAATAAAATCCTTGGATACCAAGTTCGATTGTTGATCCTTATTTGCCCTTTTCACCAAATAATCTGAAAATTTGTTTTTACTTTTTCATAAAAATCGACCGACAAAACAGTATAAAATGTAATACGTTAAAAAGTTACACAGAGTGAGTGGATTCGATTTCAAAATTTTGTTTACATAAATAGGAGAAGGATGGTAGTAAAATGAGGGTAAAAAAATGAGTCAGTTCAGTCCCTTGGCTTATAGGGAAGAAGATGGGGGGGAGGGAGGGGAGGCGGTTGCAAACGTTATCCGACTCAGCACGCCGACATACCGCCCCGGAATGTAATCGCGTTGTATCCGAAACGTCACGCGACTTCATTTCATATCTTCGCTAGTGTGTGTGTGCGTGTGTGTAAAAGTTGTAGAACATATTTCATCAGGCGTGGGTGAAAATAAATTGTGATCTGTAAAATAGTATTTTTTTTACCCGTTTATGTATAGGAGTATATGCACACACAAAAAAAGCCATTACTTTTAATTGGAAGACGTGCGAAATTTGAATAATAGGAATGCTCAAAACATAAAAAATAAATACCACCAGAGGGAAATGGGAAGAACTTCCCCATTTTTTAAAAAGTTAAAATTGGTTGCAACAAAAGTTATTGAAGCAAAAACATGTTAGAGGAAAACAAAATGACAGCAATATTTTATTTAAATACAATTTTTTTAGGGGGAATGATATTACGTCATTATAGTAAAATTTAGACGCTTCATTTTTTCACGTATATATCATGATTTTTAATCATCACAAATGTCATAAAATGATTTGTGAGCGTATATTAACCAACTTTTTCAGCAACCCAGCAACATTTAATCAAATTAGCAGATCACTCCTCTCATGTTTTTGATACAAATTTATCTTTTTTTTAAGAGGTCAAGTTTTACCATAATAAAGCGTACCCATCTAAAACCATAACCCCCTCCCCCGTTCAAAATGCTCTTAGTAAGTATTGAATGAAAATTATAGTTACCTTTATTGAATTACATACAGATAAGAACGTGGAGTGATTTTCACCCCCCCCCCCTCTACGCGTTATTACCTGTCGGAGGTATCCGCATTTAATCTCGCTAATTGGATAAGAATGATGATGATGATGATGATGGAATGTACAGTACTAACTAGAATTTTCGTGGAGAACGAACGATAAAACATTTAGGAACAAACCCTTAAATTAAGTAAGGCATTAAAAAAAGATTTTCGACCACTCATTCCCTCTATATAAGGGATAGCAAGAGATTGTGTCACCCTCCCCTATCCCTCTATCTTAGGTAATGTTCACAATTTGTTAAGTTAGATTATTTTACTAGTTTGATTATTTGTAATCATAAGGATTGGTAATAAAGCGAGTGATATGAAAGTTTAGAATACTTTAAATGCAGTAAGTAAATGAAATATAAGTGAAATTTTATAAGTGATACAGTATGTTTATTTTCCGACAATCTTTTATTTTGTCTCACCATAAACAGTGATAGTTTTTTTAAAGTAAAATTGATTCGATCTCCTCCTCGCTCCCCCTAAAACTCACATAATTTAAGGACAGCCCTAAGGAATGAACACGATAAAAAAAATAGTTCACCCCTCCCCCGCTACCGGCAAACCAGGCTAGACGAGCCTGGCATTTAGTCCGAGTGTCCATCGGTGTGGGTTACATAAATTATTAATAAAACTCCTTTTAGAAACACGTCAAACCATATGTTCTACAACCCCCACAATTCATTCCGATAATACAGGTATGTATGTATTTATTATACCACCACGTCTTACTACCTGTTCAGGTTATACGCGTATATGATAAATACTCTAATGGGGTGGGGATGAGGAAGGTGGCACTTTAAAGGTAATCTTACCACATTCGCTGGAAGGAGGGTGGGAAACAACCCTAAGTAGACTCGACTAGGATTTTCACCCCAATCTCCCTGTCATCAGCAGACCAGTCCAACACGAGAGCGACACCTCAGACCACCAGGTTATTGAAGCGGATGATCAAATAATTAAAATAACAATTTTGAGAGAAAAATTTATATTTAACTACACCGATTAACCAGCTCGATAGGCATACCTCTTTTAGGCCACGACATATCCAATGCACCCTTTCCAGCTCTTTATAACAATACTAATTAATAAACATCTGCTATGCTATAAAGTAGGTTTTCTTAAGTTTGAAAAAAGAGAGAGAGAGAGAAACACCTGCACATGGGAGTATATCCCGGAACTTTTGAATTGTTGCCAATGCTCTCTAATATTGCGCTATTCAGGCTTAGTTATCTGATCTGGGTCATTAATATAAGTCAAGGACACAGGCAAGACAGTATACTTGACCTAAGTCAATAGTCCCGGGATCGATTTTTTTAATAGATTTTGCAAAATTCTCTGTATTTTTCCGATATTAAAAAAATCCTGTTTTCCAAGTGCGTAACGAACCTGACACTACAACCCCCCCCCCCCNTAGTCCCGGGATCGATTTTTTTAATAGATTTTGCAAAATTCTCTGTATTTTTCCGATATTAAAAAAATCCTGTTTTCCAAGTGCGTAACGAACCTGACACTACAACCCCCCCCCCCCTAAAAACAACTATGCAGAAATATATCGTGACCGAAATCTGAAATAGAAACATGCCTAGCTGCTCCAGAATGTATTTAGTTTTAGTATAGAAAGTGAATAAACCTAACATTATTAAGTTGGGAGCGTAGGGGACACACACAAAATTGAAAGAAGTGTTTTTGCAGTTTTTATATCAAAACTTTTTTTTTCCAAGATAAATCCAACATTTCTCCAGAGAAAATAAATAATAATAATAATATTTAGCACCGCGTCTTACTACCCGTTCGGGTTATACGCTTTAAGTACTAATTACGCTAATGGATTAGGAAATGGGAAGGTTGAATTAGAAGAAACGAACCCGCATTTGCGTGGAGGGAGAATGGAAAACCATTTAGGAAAAACCACCCCCTGTTCACCCGACCGAGATTCGAACCGAGGGAATAAAGAGTTTAATTTTCTTCACATGTTGATATCAACAAATATCATGAGCATAGTGACATATATTTAGATAAGAAACTTTTTAAACGAAGAGAAAATGTTGTCATTAAATTCCAGGACACCCTTGATTATGTTTCAACTGAACAAATATTTTACTTATTTGAACAAAAAAAAGTTTTGATATAAAAGCTGCATGAGTATTGACCTTTTCACGCACGCCTACATTCACACTTTAAAGAGGTTCAGAAAATATGACTGCTATTCTCGATGATGCATCTTTACTGATTTGCATTTTATGCTCTAGCTGATATCACATCCACAAAAAAACCAAAAACAAACGAGGACATCTTCTGTCTATAGAAGAAAAAACAGCATGTGCGACTGTTGACTGCTTTATCAAAAATTCAAGATTCGTCCTAAAACCATCAATCTTCAGCTCATTTGATACTAATGTGTTTTTTGAATATCATATTTGCCTTGCATCCATAAATATTTAAAGGAGGTAAAATAGAACAGCGTTTTTTGTGATCCAAATACTGAACCAAGTATAAGTTTTAATGCTTGCAAAGAATATTTTTGAAAAATGGGTTGGGGGGAGGGGGAAGTGAGATGGTGCTGGTGTGATTTATTGTAATGATATAGTCCTAAACATTACATATGAATTAAAAATAAATATTTTGCTATACACAGGAAAGAAAGAACTGAGGTTTCGTAAACTATAGGAATACGTTAACAAGGCTTCTTAGGGGGGAAAAAAACACTGATTTGAATGCTATAGTTGGATGTGTAGAGTTCAATTTTCACAGAAGGGGCCTTTTGGAAAATATATTCATATTTTTTGTGGCCAAGAATGATATATTTTACTAGTGCTATTTAGGTATTGATAATATCTATAAGAAGTGACAGGTGCAGATCAAACGACTTGACGTATGAATATGTGAAAATAGATCTACTAATGATTATATTTTTAAAATAAGGTTATTTTTATGAAAATTGAACTGTAGATGTATGTCATGTGATAATATAATATATGTCTTTAAAAATGCATTTATTAACCCATATTTAAAAAATATTATAAGTAAATTATAACTAATTAAAACGGCTTGGAAGAGATTTAATGGAAATTGCCTTTCCTAAGCGAATCTTTAATTAAAATAATCTTAAGAAATAATTTTTAATTAAATTAATAGTTCCGTCAACGCCAAAGCGTCTTTAGAAAGAGAAAACCACGAAGAGAAAGTTGCGACAGACTAGAAACTATCTTTCAAGATTGTATCGCATCATTGGTTAAAAGGGTTCCGGAGCAAACCTTTTTATTTTTCCCGTTTACATTAACAAACAAAAAGCTCCAAGACAACACTCTACTTTACAAACTCTTGAGATCATAATGGAGGGATTTAGGGGATAGCAAGGGAGGGCAAGATGGGTTGGAGGGAGGGGGCTATAAATGGGGGAAGAAAGGAAATGAGAGAAAAAGTAGAATAGGAGTAGAAGCAAAAGTACCCAGGGTTTTCTAAAATGAAGTAGAACCTAACAGAAATTCAGTTAAATCTTATAATTCAATTTAGAATCAACGTTTTCTTCACATTTTCAGACTTAAATTCTTCGGGAGAGTGGGTAATAATGGTGATTTTGTCTTCTTCTTCTTCATAAGTTTTTTAAAATTATTTTCATAAGAAACGTGGACTGACGTTAACATTTATGGCAAAATAGGTTCAAGGAGGGAAGTAAGAAAGTAAAATGGGTGAGTGAGGCAAGGGGAAATGGCAGTACTTGGACAGACTACAAGAATACAACCTTCAGGGCGCAAATCAAATGAGTGTCAAAATATGTCTTGGAAATAAATACATTTATCAGCATTGAATAAGAGTATAAAAAACACACACATTGCCTCACAGCTTTAAAGAGTTTTTTCATTAATCTATTGTTTATTTTGTGAACACATTCTAATAACGAGTAAAAAGCGTAGTAGTTTATCCCAAGTGTCTTTGAGTAGGCTCAAAAAACTAAAACCATCTCTTAATAGTTAGATTTTTTACAATAAAAACAGCATATTAATATGTTAAGATTATAAAACAAAACCTCGAGATATTTGACTGATTAGAAAGGTGTTTGCATGATATTGCATTATCAAGGGACATGTCTGCCGAGGGTGTTTATGACAAACAGATTAACTTCAAAATGTGTTCAACTGGCCCAAATGACTAAACACTCGTAAAGCCTCAGCACTCGTCCTTAGGGTCCTTTTTATAAGTTTTTTTACTAACACACTGGAACTTATCCCGCCTACTGCCTTGTTTCTCTCTCTCCAGAATTCTGACGATTAAAGAACGACTACATCGAGCTAACCTCTTAAAAGAATCAATTTTTTAAGCGCAGGGAGGGAGGGAGGCAGTTTCTAGTTAGGTTACCTGTGTATGTAGACTTTTAGTCTCTCTGTGGGAAAATATCGTTGCCCAGGGTATACCTTTGAGGTTGTCTACAGTAGCCCCATGGCTTCTTTGGTGCTGACTGACAGCTCACAGCTGACAGCTAAAAGCTTTGAAAAGTTACCAGACCAAATTATGTATCCCTACGCCGGACCATATGATCTTCAAAAACATGTGTTTAGCAGCTGTCACTTATGACAGTCTACATTTAGGTATACACCTAAATGTTGACTGTTAGAAGTCAGCTGTGAGCTGTCAGTCAGCACCAAAGAAGCCGTGGGGCTATGTATATGTATATGTGGTACCCGCAATGAGATTACGCGATGATTGTGATCATGAAGGCGTTGAGCCAGTGGAAAACTTGAGCCTAATTAGCCAGACTATGGCGACCATAGGAACAGTTCCCCCCTCTCGGGAAAAATACCTATGAGACCAGCGAGAGTCGAATACGGGACCTCTAGATCAGTAGTCAGAGATATTTACCACTAGACCTAAAGTTCAAGTGAAATGGTTGTTAATTAATACAATGTTGTATTGATAGAGGTAGGCATAATCTTTGCTTAATCCAGCACCTTAGATGATTCACTGAAACATCAAAGAGTACCGGCCTACTTCCAGAATGGGCAAAAATGTATTTATGTGAAAATGAGCTAAAACTGGTTTCCCAACTCTCCCTCCACGCAAATAAGGGTATATTACCTCTAGCCTACTCATTTCCCTCATTAGTGTAAATATACGAACAGGGTGGAGGGGTAGTAAGAGGCGGTGCAAAATACAGGTTTTTTTATACTATAAAATGTAGGAAAAAATACTTTTAGATACATTTTCTGAGAGTTTTAAATGTAACCTTTTTTTAAAACTACGTTTAAACAGAGTTTATAAACGACTCAACTTAAAGGATACAGATAAGTAGGGTAAGTTAGAACAAATGCATCCAAATTAACAGAGAGAGAGAGAGAGCAAAGAAGGCTGAGAAAAACACTTTTAAAATCCTTCAGCCTCCCATTAGAAGTAACCAAGTTCAATGCTAGTCTACCACATAACACCGCACGCCACACGCCGAAGATTAAACGTATCTTTTAATAGAATAAAAAATCCGTGAAATTTTGAATTCCGACATCGGGATAGCTATCTATATTTAACTGGACGGAAAGAGAAGAGAGTTAAGGTAAGTTTTTTAAGTAACCTATATATATATATATATATATATATATTTATAAAAAGGGCAAATATATACAATATCGCTTTAGTAGGTTATTTAGTTTAATATCATACATATAGTGAACATAAGAGTCCAAAACTATTTGTTATAAAGATTATACAATTTGATGAGAAATGAGTATTTCGACCATTCCATTCCTTCTGCTTGTGTTCTTTCTAACTTGTGCTTGGTCTCCATCGCCTTCTTTGATCCAATGGTTTCCAGTTTAGTAATAATATAAGTACAGTATACATTTCGCGACGTACTTAGTAAATATACCAGAAATGGTGAGAACACGATGCGCATAAAATTTAATTAAACGCATCTACTGGAGAAACATTTTAGTTACTGTGTATTAAATCAATTTTTATCAAAACTATTAAAATACCGGCCTTAACACGCTTTCCCTTTCATTCTAACTTAATCCGACCTCCTTACTAAAGACGAAATTTCATCGATTTCAAATTTGAGATGGGATGCAATGGCCGCAGAAAGGCAATTATTATCCCGCCTGCTCCACAGGGTTGACGTGACGTCATAAGAAACGTAACAATAGCAAATAGCAACAGCGAGGGCAGCAATTCTATCGGTTTCCGACACAACCATCTGAAGGAGTTGGGGGGTGGGGGGTGGAGGAAGATGGAGTTCAAAAGGAGCGGAGAGGTCGGAAGAAATGAAAGCTCCGACTAGGAAAAAATGATGCTTTTGTACGCACGCAAAAGAATAAAAGAAATTATTATTATTATTATTATTAGCACCGCATCTTACTAACCGTTCGGGTTATACGCACTTACGCTAATGTGTAATGGTAGGGTGATTGTGAGATGAAATGAAGGACCTACAGTTTAACGTGGGATCCGAACCACGGTGGAGGCCTGGCATTCCACACCTTCACAAGATGTCTTGTCAGAGGTGAAGGAAGGGTTTGGTAATCAGAAAAATCTGTGCCGGGACCGAGGATTGAACCCCGGCCGCCAGCACAGAAGTCTGACACCTTACCCCTAGACCGCCAGGTCACAAAAAAAAATTATATATATATATATATATATATATAATTTTTATTATTTTCTTATATATATGGTTTTACATCTACTTTAAAGTTGAAACCATAAATTTAGTTAAAATAAGTGGTATATCAGTCCATTCGAATAAATCCTTGTTTAAGACATTAAACTTATATAAAATCCTGAGATCTAGCTATAAAAAATAAGTAAAATATTCGTAGATATTAGCCATTTTCAAGTTCATGACTGACTACAAAAAAAACTTTTAGTTCAAAAGGTAGGCTACCAGAAATTACTGCTAGCACATTTTTTTCATGCGAATTATCATGTTTTTGCCTCGACCTCTCATTTAACCCCTAAACGACGCGATAAACAGTATCCCTTATTTTTATCACCCCCCTCCAGCCCTAAACACACCCTTAAAAACCAATCTCACCCTCGCTCGGATAACACCCTAATTTAAGTATAGCCCAAATTTCTTATAAATAACTTTCTGAAAGATATTTTGTCCCATCAGGAACTACAACATGATATGATTCTGGTAAGCAAAAAGGCCTTTCATAAAGTTCTTCGTTAGAAAACCGGGCTATAGGTAGCACAGTTCCAAACAGGCGACCGCACGGTTTTATAGAGTATAATTTATAAAACAGTGAAATTGAGACCAGTAAAACAGTATTCCCATATTAAAAAAACAAAACACAAGGAATTTAAAAATAACTATTTTATTTTTGAGCACTGAGTCTTACTAGCTGTTCAGGTTCAACGCATGTGTGCCAAATACGCTAGTGGGTTAAGAACGAATAAGGTTGACCTTCGAGGAAGTGTACCCGCATTTGCGTGGATAATAAGAATGGGAAACTATTTTAGAAAACCACCCTTAATACACCCGACTGGGATTCGAACCCCTATTTCCCTATCATTAACAATCTTAGTCTATCGCTGTTGTCGAATGAATGCATAAAATCACAATTTGATACATTATATGGTTTGATAGCTAAATTGTATCTAATTTCCTGGTTAATCGGCACTTAAACGAAACTTTCTTTCCTATGAAAGAGGAAAATTATATGCAACCATAGGCCCATAGCTTCTATTAAGGGTGTAATGGTTTATGTTTTCACAAAATTGTAGTGTACTAATATTAAGAATACAATACATATAGCTTCTCAAAGCTAAACACTTTAATGTCGGCAAATGTTATAGAAAACACGAGTATATAATCAACTATTCCTGCACATCATGGATCAATAAAAAATAATGTTGGTTAGTAAATGTAAGTGGATGATTAATATCGTGGTGTTTTTAAAGATTAGTTTGAATAATATTGGAAAGAGTCGATACTTAAAATTGTATTTTAATAATGTTTTTCATTAATATTGTTACTATTTTACAAAAAAACATTTAAAGTAATATATGAAGATTAAAAAATATAGAGACGCAAACAAAGGTTGTATTTAGCATCTGCAAAGTAAAACAAAGATTTAAAAATAAAATAAAATAGTTAGCTCAAAAATAATATTTTTATTTTATTTCACAGCACGTCTCACTAAACATTTGTGAATATAAATATGCATCTATATGCAGATGATGCCGTATAGCTGAGAATGAAAGTGATTCGCAGAATATATTAAATCGTTTAAATGTGACGAAAGGCAGAATGAATATTCGTATAAATGTCCCCGAAACAAAGGTGATAGCTTTTGATAAGGATGGACCAGGAAATTATGGTCATCTTAGTATGAATGTAAAACTGTTAGAACAAGTGAACGATTTATTTATCTGCGCAGAATGTTCTGTAAAAATGGAAGGATAAATGATGGAATCGACGGATGGGTGAAAGCATCTCTGAGAGTAGTTAGATTTTGGATTATTGCAATATATAATATAATATAATGTAATGTAGTATTAAATAATTATTATTTAGCACCGCGTCTTACTACCCGTTCGGGTTATACGCTTTAAGTACTAATTACGCTAATGGATTAGGAATTGGGAAGGTTAAATTAGAGGGAGTGAACCCGCATTTGCGTGGAGGGGGAGTGGAAAACCATTTAAGGAAAATAACCCCCAGTTCACCCGAATGAGATTCGAACTTCGATCTCCCCGTCCTCAGAAGTTGAGCTCAACACGACTAGCGCGTTAGCCAACTACGCCACCGAGGCGGGTAATATAATATTAAAGGTTAATGTTTCATATGCATAATATATGTATGATATTACTATAAATTAAATGCATCGAACGACAAAACTGAATTTTCAATCTTAGTAAAATTAATAAAACTTACCTCTGTGAAAGATTTTTAGATTCATCAAACTTTACTAAACCTGACATATCATACATGGCTTTCACTTTCCACCCCCATAATATGAGCTTGACCTTTAGGATGGCCCGTTCAAAAACAAACATAAAAGTTAACAGTTAATAATGTTCCGACCAAAGATTTTTCGCCTTTCGCCCTTTTCCCTCATTTTCCATTACTCCCAAAAGTAATCATGTGAGGATTACAAGCGGGCAGAGAGGGCCGAGGTGAACGAACACTACGGATAGGTCTTCTAAATGGCATGACACGCTCTAGTGTCCAAACAAAATAGCTCTTCTCAAACTAATATCAAACTCAATTTCCAATATATCTCACAGTCAATATACGCAAAATAATACCAAACTCATATGGCAAAATCTCACATGGAAAAATACATCTGATAACAAATTTAAACAGTGTTATACATAAATTGCACTCGCCTTAAGGGATAAAACACGTCAGCTTATACCAAACAGCTTAAATAGCAATATCCTTGAGAATAAAATACCAGAAACAGCTAAACAAACTTCAATAGTACTATTTTATGAGAAAAATAATGCAAATTTATTTGAAACTCATGAGAAATACGCAATTAAATCCGAATTCAAAGAAAAAACATACTAACTTATTCCAAACTTCAATAAACCCCCACAAATATAAGGCAAATGTAGAATATAATAACGTTTTTTTCTCCCAAAGTGAGTCCATTAAACTATTTTTAGAATTGAAAATAAATATTAAAGCCCTTGCTCTGCCAGTAAAATTAGTTATGCCATATATTATAATGTTTCACTACCATCCATATATTGACCACAGTTTGTCTTTAAATATATTATCCTTACAAATAACGTGATTATATCTATATGCCTTTATATGATAAATTAGATATTAATTATACTTCAATACAATTGGTTACTCTAGTAAAGTATTGTTTAATAAAGTATACTAATGACAGAGCTGTAGAGTTGTAGCCGTTAAAATGTAACGGCTGACTCAGCCTTCAAAATAAAAACTTATAGTACTATAACAATGTTGTATAATTTTATTATTATTTAAGATTGAAATTTGTAATTTGTATTGACTAATTTATTCAAAGATATATCCACAATACCAAAGAAGCTTCTCATGAAGTCATATGTATTGGAGCATTTTCCTGCAATCAATTTGTTATTACTAATTAATATACATTAGCCATTTATTAAGGAGTTGGAGTCGAAGGGTTGGCGTACCGACTCCAGAACCTTAAAAAAAATATAATTATCATACCCAAATTCACTCACTCATCGGATTTTTAAGGTAGCCTACAGCTAGATTTCAATAAGTACATAGAATACGCAAAAACAAAGAAGTTTACTTAGATGAAAAATATTATTTTTTCAATATTCAAATTAAGAGAAATACGTATAATTAATATTAATTTATTTTAATTTTAAGGCTGCCTACTCATTAGGGGTACCAGTAACTTAAACTTTCACCCACACGGGATTTGAACCCACTCCTCCCGCGTCATAATCAAACACGCAAGCGCTTTTCTGCACTTCATCTTACAACCCATTCGGGTTACACGCTTATGTACTAATTACGCTAATGGTTTTAGAGATGAGGAAGATTATATTTAAAGGAAGTGTACCCACATTTGCGTGGAGGTAAAGTATTTTTTTTTTAAATCACCCTACGTACGCCCAACCGATATTCGAACCTCGATCTCCCCGTCATCGGCAGTCTAGTCTATGATGAGAGTAGCTCGTTAGACCATGCGGCTACTGCATTATATTTATCTAGTGTTGTGGTGACATTCTACTAATGTTTACATTTTCCAGCTGTCAAATAATCTCCCAAAATTAGTTGATGGCCTTTCCCGAGCTGAGATGTATGTAAGATATATGGATGGCTTTGCCTTCCTTGTCTCTGTACAGAACCATTTCATTTACATTTATTTTAACTTCCCTCTTACCTTAAGTACCACAAACCGCTTAGGGGAGAAAAGGAAGGTTTTCTCAAAGCCGCTAGCTGGTAGAGCTAAGCACTATACCAAAAAACTAGAGTACTGTTCATAAATCTAAAAACGCGTTGGTCTTTGGATTGAAGAGCGGCATACGTCTTATCCCTAAAAAATTTCTGACTTAAATGGAGCGTTAGTCGCTAGTGATTATATATTTTAGTATTTTAGAGAAGGTTTTTAAGGGGGTCTTTTTTTATATTTATCAATTTAAAAATCATTTTGGCCCGTTCAAATTCATAAAATGCACGATTCTCTTTCAAAGGTTTTTCCTATAGCATTCTGAGAAGAGTTGAAGGTTTGTGTGTGTGTAAGATTTAATTAAATAATTGGTTTAAAGCCCCACAAACTGTATTCGCTAACAGGAGAGGATTAGAGGAGTGATACTTATAATATTTACACAGAGTTCACCATCAAATAACAGATAAAACAACAAAGCATAGTCCAATATTCAGGACACTGTGGACACTTAGGAAGTAGCTTTGAAATTTATTTTAAGGTTGTTTTTCAACTTACTAGCATTTAAAATGGTGTCCGGACAGTTGCAACCAACACAGTTAAAAGTACAAAGCCTGAGGAACAATGTTGCGATCACATTTTTTTCCTTCTCTTCCACCACCAGTAAAGGTGAGGAGGAGGGAATTAATGTTAAGAGAGGTGCAGCAGCATCTGTCGTTGTCAAACACAAGATGGGTTACCGCTGCTCCAACGTCTGCCTTTTTTATGGCGTGATCTTTTTGTTGTTTTTAAAGTTTAACATTAATTTATATAACAACTTAATTATTAATAGTAATTACCGGCTGATTATATAATTTAATTAATTGAGATAAAAAATCTTAATATAAAAGATTTATTTTAACGAGCTACCAACAATATTATTGCCCAAGATCAGGGTGAGGGGGTCACCCGCGAAACACTTTTTTTCGGGTAAAAAGTTACTAAAATACGATTAACTAAATTGATTTTTTTAAATTGAGTTTTCAAAAATGTCTCGTAGAGGTTAAAAGATTATCTAAGCTCACCGAGTCTCACCACCACATATAAGTGATGTTCGGAGATGGAGGTGATCTTCAGCGGGGTCGCCGAGATGAACCCAAAATACCTGCTTTGTAGTATATCGCAAGGGCATAAGGTATACAGATCACACAATTGCTTGTAGTCCATGAGCACCATATGGCAACACCGCTTGTTGGTTCGTTCACAAAAGACACATCTCTATTTTAATTTGAATTACACTGTGTTAACATTATAACTTATAACCTAACATAACCTTACCCGATCCTGTAGTTTTATTATTTCATAGTAATTATTGTAAAGTATAAGGGCTTTGTTTACAATACATGTTTAACATGTTGTCACGTTATGCAATTGTTTTGTTTACCTGTACGCTTTCGATCCATAACTTAATGGGTTTTTCCATCTTGCGCGCTTTCAATGTTCTCCAAAAGCTACACAGGAAAAGCCACCCTTAGTACACCCGAGAAGGATTCGAGCTTTGATCTTACCGTCATTGGCAATCCGATCTATTAATAAGTAATTTCTTAGACCAATAGGTTAGTTGAATATTTTCTAAAGCACACTACTTAAACGATCTTTCCCAAAGCAAATGCAAATTCAGGAAAGCAATACACATTTATTTAAAAGATGAATGTTAAACTTCACACACACATACACACACGCACGCGCAAACATACAAAGAACGGGTTTTTTATTTAGTGATCTAAAATTAAAGATTGCGCTCAACTATAATCTCATTTGCCCAGACTTTGAGAGCTTCATAAAAAAAAAAGTCCCAAAGAACAATGTTGATCACACACGCACGCACACTCAACATATCTACTTTCTCTCTTCCCTCACTATCCCTTTATTTATGTCAATTCCCTCGCAGCCCTTGTCACTTTGTCTTTATTCCTCCATTCCACGTATATCTTCCATCATTCTGTCTTCTACTTCTCTCTTTTGGACACACTTTATCCTCTCCTCTTTTCCCTTATTACGGCACAGATAGGCGAGTACTCCGAACACCGAGGGCTTCATAAAATACAATCTCGTGGCACATTGCCGGGTCTCCATCAAGTCATAACTCTTCTTCAAGAAGTGATAAACTCTTCCTTCTACTTTCTTCCCTAAAAAAAGAGACGAGAGAACGATCTAAAAAAATAAAAAATAAAGTAGTGTAGTCGTGAAAGAGAGGGGTGTGTCATTACCTCTAACGAAAGCTACCACATCCCGTCCGTTCCCCACCCCTCATTTAAACCAGAGGAGGGCCGTAGTGCAAAGAAGCAATGACGCGGACCTTTTACGCGATGGTCAGTGTGCTACAAGGGTCTGTGATGTTTATGACAGGCCTCGTCCATCTTCATTAGATGTGGAAGAATATGTCATCTGGAAGTTTATTCATAAAATAGAGCGTCGACTTATGAATTTGATATCATTCCCTAAAACTGTAGAAGTAAAACAACCAATGTTTTCCCCCCCTCACCGTGCCTTATCACTCGTTAGAGTTACACACACAAATCGTAGAGTTAGTGTGAATACCCGTCAGACGAATAGGGGAAGTTTTAACAGCACATGGTCAAAAGGCCTCATTGCTTATTTTCTTCCCTCTCTTTATATTTCGTACATTGGCATCTAAGAATGAAGGTGTTTAGCGTGCGTCAAGCTAATACGCATTCCGCTTCGCAAAATAGTATTACTATTAGCTACGAGTCTTACTACCCGTTCGGGTAGTACGCACTTAAGCTAATGTGTAATGGTAGGGTGGTTGTGAGATGAAATGGAGGACCTACAGTCTAACGTGGAATCCTAACTACGGTGGAAGCCTGGCTTCGCCAAATAGCTTCGAAATCCCCAAGTTGAAGACGTAGTTAAATAAGCGAGAAAGAGACTATAATTTGGCTTACAAAGATGCCCTACTACACAAATGATGTCGCAGTTTTATCTTTTCACGATGTTTTGCTACCCGTACGTAATGCCGGGTTACGTAATCTATTTGGTGGGCCTCGGAGTAGAATACGGAGAATACAGCATATCCCCTCCATAAAACCATGTAAATTGCATCATGGCGGGTTTGAGTTACTTTACAGCTATTACTTTACATCCATTACTGTTTCCAGTTTGTCGCCCGAGTATTTTTTTCTTTTCTAAAGCCATATATTTTCCACTACCGGCTTGCTAGGCCTGTCGTAGCTTCATATGCCTTACAATATACCTTAAGACTAGGACAGGCACAATATACGGATTCTCGGCTGTTAATTTATCACTATGAAATGGTAACCCCACATTTAACCAATGATAAATTTTCATCCATGCTGGGAATCGAACCAATAAACCTAAGTTCAGCAGACAGACATGTTATCGACTGAGCTACGGTGTCAGATAGCGGGTCTGAGTAAAAGTGAAACCTAAGCAACGCTTTGATTTTATACAAATGTAATGATAACATAACAAAATGTAATAAAGATTTAATAAAAACAAATTTTTACCTAACTATTTCATGAAGAAAGAAAAATTATTGTAGGCAATAAGCAAGAAGGTATAGAAAATTAAAGTTAACGATTTCTTTCTTGTGGATGTTTGAAGGGGCCCCGAGACAATCTCTCCTTCTTAAATTCGGCACTGCCCGTACGGGTTATACGCAAATCATATACATCTAAAACGTGAACCATAGTGATTAACCAGAGTTTTACTATACCATTTTTTCATGTCCCCCCCCCTCCCTCTTAATAATTCTAACTTTAAATACTAAGGATGTGCAAT
>CABFVX010000334.1:0-42328 GCA_902151425.1 Timema shepardi
AAACCGGTGTTTCTAGATAATATGAATAACAGTAGAATTTCCAATCGAAGACAAAAACCTCATTAACGGCTGAATACATCAGAGCAATTGAAATCAGTTTAATTTTGAAGGAATCCCAGTGCTCCACCATGGTTCGGATCCCACGTTAAACTGTAGGTCCTCAATTTCATCTCACAATTACTCTACCATTACACATTAGCGTAGTGCGTATAACCCGAACGGGTAGTAAGACGCGGTGCTAATAATAATAATACTTTTGAAGGTAAACATTTTACCTTGATGGATTACACTTTGCCTCCATATTATAAGCTGCACCATAGTAGAACCAAGTAAGGTAAGCTCTCTACCTTTTAGGATAGATGAAGGGTACAAACAAATCTAATTTAGCACACTTTGGCGAAGAAAATAATAAGATGTGCTGCGATTTTTTTTTAAGTTTAATAAACAATATACTCAGCTATTTTTTTTATTTGATTTTAATTTTGACTGCTCTATTTAATGTGATTTAAAAACAGTGCTCTATTACCAAATTGTACAAATTTGAAAAAAAGCAACAAATTATAAATGTTGGCAAATTTGTTATGTATAAATAAAGGACAATACGGAATTAAATGCGTTATAATAAAAGGACTAGGTTGAAGAAGTAAAGCAAAATCCACTGAACATAGCTTATAACTTTTATAACAGATAACTCACGGTTAAGGCTCAAAAATGTATAAACATTTGATATAGCCTGCAATTTCTTTTTCCTGTCACCAGCTAAAATACGAAACAAAAATATCTGCTGTTAAATGTAAAATTTATCTTAATGCATACCAGTTATGTCATTTTTAGATATTTAGAACAAAGCTTAATACATTGTCTACAGAACAATTAGATACATGCTCCAAACAAACACATAACTTGATCAATTTAAAACAAATCTTCACGTCTCAAACAAAACAATATAGTTTTTGAATCAATAAGGAAAGATCAAAAAATGTAGTAGGTTCAAATTTAATGTCTTACTTTTTCTGATCGCAACTTTCGCAACAAACTAGGCGCTAAGAGCATAAGCTCACACCATATTCACTATGAACAAAGGGTTGAAGGGTAATCTACTAAGAGGAATTTAATTTAGGACCATTTCTCTAAATAGATAGTAGGGTTGACCAATTTCAGATTATTGTGCATGTAAGATATTATTATAGCCCTTTCTGTTTTAAAGTTTAATTTGTTATAGAAAATATTAAACTGGAGTAAGTATGATGTGTTTTTTTGTATCCATAAATCTACTAGTTGGCTAAAAAAAATCACTTTCTTAAAGTATGAATAAATGAACTGAGCTTTGTTACCCGGCAGTCAGAAATTTCTGATCATTGTTGGCTACTGTATTTTTGGAGCCCTCGACCCAATGTGCATATATTACTAAACAGATACGAGTAAATGCAATGTAAAGAGAAACATGCTATCATCAAACTACAATTATACCTCAAACTTAAAATAGTGAATGCTTTGAGCAATATAATAACATTATCCCGGGGAAAACAATTCAAGGAAAAATTATTCTAAGAATTGTAAAAACCCAATTCCCTGGTGTAATATAACTGTCTTGACAATTGGTATACAAAAAGCTGTGGCATAAATTTGTAATATAATATATTTCATGTCATTAACATTCTTACCGGAATGAGTCTAAGGTTTTCCCATAATCAGACATGTAAGTTATTAACGGCGTACAGCTCGGACGGGTAGTAAGACGCAATGATAAAAATGTTACTAACGAATAACCACATTTTATCATTAAATAAAGAGTTTCTATATTAAAGGCCATATGTCAAGACCCGTTTCGACATTTTAATTTGGTTGGTAGACGTGATCATCTTATTTATAATATGGATATGTAATTAGACACTCTTATTAAAGTTTGATGTATTGTTGTTTAGTTCATTAACTAATTTTTTTCAACACTTAAATATGCAGATAAAAAATTATGTCAGTATGAAACTATTCCATGATTTGATTAAATGTGTGTGAATCTGTTCATGAGTGAATTTAACATGGTTTAATCGACAAAAAGAGCTGTGAAATAATGTTATGTTTAACTTAATTGCCATAATCATATATGCTTAAGATAGTGAGTTATTAAGCCATAATAATTAAGGTAGATTATTTATTGAAAAAACCATAATAACATATACATATCAACCATTGTTAAAATGACGACTAAAAAAAAGAGGAGAACTATATTTTTGGCTCCAACATATTTAATCAATTTTAAATTCTATAGTAATAATTTGCATATATATATTTACATGATCATTGTGTACGTGCTTTAGGTTTGTCAAGTATATTCTGAAAGAAGCTATAATAGGGGAACCATCTTTTAAAATGTTTTAAGGTATGCGAGAGTAAAGATTTATTCACAAGTTCAATGAAAGTAGAGAGCATAATCTGCTTGAGTAGCGCAGCAATTCACACAATCGAAGAAATTTATGTTGTTCAATGAGGCTTTGAAACGGAAACTAGTAGCCACCAATTATAAACATATTCATTTTTGAGTAGATGTATGATTTGTTTTTCAATTACTATACCTATGGGAGTTTTTCAGTAATATATTTTGCCATTGCGACGAAAATCAAAACAGAATGACACGCGCTAAAGTTTTTTTTAATACGTTGATTCAAATCGCTTCAGCGCACTCTAAATGGTGGTTGATCCGTATCTAGTTGCACAGCGCATGCGCAATGAATAAAGTTGGTTGGCTGTGAAAGTTCATTGGTTCTTAAAAGCAGATTGTTTGTTTTAGAGACGAAAATTCTAAAACTATTTTCAATGGAGGTTAGCGGGCTAATCAGATGGCACAGAAATCTAGTGATTGTTTAAGAGCTCGTCACGTGACCAAGTCTATGTTCTGCTCTTGTTTTTGGCGAGCACGAGAGCCCACAATGAATCAGATAAAGTCAGTCTCTTCCTTTACACCTCATAATAAACTATTTATGAATAACTGAATTTTGTATAGAGTACTACACAATTAAATATAAAGGGATGTTAGTTAATGCCTTAGATGATAGGGACAAGGTTTCTAATCTAGCAACTAAATACCACACTAGTTCTAGCTTTATGTTGTTGAGATGTAAAATAAAGTTATTTTATTGTTTCTATTTCGTAAACACCCTGTCTTAGATGTCAAATAGCATTTAAGGAGTGGAAAAAAGGGGGATGTAGATCCCTTGGGGGTAAGGTGCTTCATGATAGATAATTAAATTGAATTTGAAAATGTACAGCACCAAGGGCTGGTGCACAGCTCTCCTTGCGATACACACATAATATCTTTCTCAACCCTAAACCTCGTGTAAGAAAAGCTAAACAAATACATGGAGGGCTATCAGGAGCCTCACAGTCTTCTATTAGATCATCTCACAAGAAACACGTCTACAACTGTATTTACAGGAAGAGTCTCTAACAGTCTTCTATTAGATAATCTCACAAGAAACAGATCAACAACTGTATTTACAGGAAGTCTCTAACAGGCTTCTATTAGATAATCTCACAAGAAACAGATCAACAACTGTATTTACAGGAAGTCTCTAACAGGCTTCTATTAGATAATCTCACAAGAAACAGATCAACAACTGTATTTACAGGAAGTCTCTAACAGGCTTCTATTAGATCATCTCACACGAAACACGCCTACAACTGTATTTACAGGAAGTCTCTAACAGGCTTCTATTAGATAATCTCACAAGAAACACGTCAACAACTGTATTTACAGGAAGTATCTAACAGGCTTCTATTAGATCATCTCACAAGAAACACGCCTACAACTGTATTTACAGGAAGTCTCTAACAGTCTTCTATTAGATAATCTCACAAGAAACACATCAACAACTGTATTTACAGGAAGTATCTAACAGGCTTCTATTAGATAATCTCACAAGAAACAGATCAACAACTGTATTTACAGGAAGTCTCTAACAGGCTTCTATTAGATAAGCTTCTATTAGATAATCTCACAAGAAACAGATCAACAACTGTATTTACAGGAAGTCTCTAACAGGCTTCTATTAGATCATCTCACAAGAAACACGCCTACAACTGTATTTACAGGAAGAGTCTCTAACAGTCTTCTATTAGATCATCTCACAAGAAACGCGTCTACAACCGTATTTACAGGAAGAGTCCCTTCGCTGCGATTGTGATCAGACGAGGATCACGCAGATCTGTAGTCAGTCAGTTTCTACACTTCACTCACAAGAACTTACCATAGCTACATCGAAAATACGTTCATTTAACGCCTCGTAAACCCTAGTTTATTTATAGACTGCAAGGGAGGGGTAGATCGCAGCCTTTCAACATATTAATCTCTGGCAGTGTGTGTACACCTAGCGATTACCGGGTGTTGTGTCCCGCAGTCCGGCTGATAGGCCGCCTAGGTGGTGAACAGGGGGGTGAAGCCACGGATAAGTCAGGCTAATGGTGCACGAAAACACGACCGAGAGTGGGATTGGACATTGTTGGCAGATCAAGCATGTAATACCAATTAATGGCTCAGGATACCAAGTTCTCAAATACATTCTAAATATCCATTTTATCCTTTACTTAGATTACCCCTCAATATATATATATATATATATATATATATATATATATATATTTCCGCGTCTTACTACCCGTTCGGGTTATACGCTTTAAGTACTAATTACTCTAATGGCCCTCAATATTAATCATCTTGTTCTATTATTATTATTATTATTATTATTATTATTATTATTATTATTAGTATTTATTTATCAAACTACCCGCATCGGTGGGCACGTGGGGTAAACGTCAAGATCATCTACCCTGGTTTGCCAGTGTCTATGAGGACGGTGTTCAAATCCCGATCTTGTGTATTGCATTTGATATTCTTAAATGGCTTGCAACAATTACTCCAAGAAGATTCAGGTATATTCCCTATAAATTATACCTTTCTTATCCCTACTTGATTAATGTAAATATTAGAATATCCCGAACGAGTAGTAACACACAATGCACAAGCAAAAAGGTTGTAACATAACCTTATCCCCACTACAACACCTACAGCTTCATATATTTCTTTAGCTAGGACAATATTTTGACACCAGTAGGGTTTAAAATAGTAATATATTTTGGGTTATGAACTACAATATTACAAATTTGAATAAAATTATATGAGATCGAACATATCGGTATCTTCAGTCATTCAGGATGGAACAAGTTCACAAACATAGTCCGCATCCTTTATCTCCTCTCTTTTAAACAAGCTAGTGTATTATTACAGCTTGCTAATATCCCAAACAATTCAATAATTATATCAGAAACATCTTCCTTTATCTATTTGCTTCTTCATTCCGTCTCGCTTGTCTTGTGTAACTTTCTACTTATAGGTTGTCTCTTATTTTTCCAGTACATTCTGAAGAGCGATTTTTATTGGCCAGAACGCCCAACTTGTGAGTTATAACAGTTATATCAATGGCAGCACGCCTGAGCCAAACGTACGTGGGAGCTTTTCAGTATTCACTTGTCAAAAGGAACTAACAAGATGTAGGTGACATTTTGGCAACAGACAGCTTTGTAGGTCCAGCTTCAATCTATCGGTCAAACCTTGACGAGATGCCTCACCCCCACAGTGACAACCACTGTGTGCTGGGAGGATGTCATACAGCCACTCTATTAATATTCCTTTCTTTCACACTACTACGATATAAAGCCTCCATCTTTCTTTGATTAAATGGGATTCAAGAGTACGTTTGAATCAGGAATCACAATTAATTACGGTTTCCTACATTATTTTTGTGTCAACAGCGAAATATAAATATCACCAATGGCCTTAATCTTATTTTATATATATTATTTTTCAATTTTGATGTAATTTATTCTCTCATACCAGTAACTTTCACATAATCGTGAGGGAAGAAATATTCCTTAGCCATTGTTTTAATTTTTTAAACTTTTTTTTTTAAGTTTCGCGAGTGCTCCAAATAGACCCAAAACATATTATCCCTTTCGCCAAGAATGGGAACGGGACTACTTTTTAGCTATGGTTGTAGGTGACCTGGTGGTCTAGGGGTAAGGTGTCAGACTTCTGTGCTGGTGGCCGGGGTTCAATCCTCGGTCCCGGCACAGATTTATCTGATTTCCAAACCCTTCCTTCACTTCTGACAAGACGTGTATTAATCACAACTTGTGAATGTGGGGAATACCAGGCCTCCACCATGGTTCAGATTCCACGTTAAACTGTAGGTCTTCCATTTCATCTCACAATCACCCTACCATTACACATTAGCGTAAGTGCGTATAACCTGAACGGGTAGTAAGACCCGGTGCTAATAATAATAATTTTGCTATAGTTAAAGGAAAGTGTAGCTGCTTGATATGCAATACTTCCGTGGCGATACCAAAGAATGGGGATTTGGAGCATTACTTCAACGCATTACATGGTAAATATCAGTCCAATTTCCCACGCAACGTTTACACAAGAAAACATGTTTACAGGAACTGAAGCCTGGACTCACTGCGCAGCAAAACATGTTCTCAAAACCAAACCATAAATCTAAGGTTGCAACCATCGTGTCCTTTCAAGTGAGTTATAAATACCAACAAAATGTAAATCAGTTTCCGATGGTGAATTTATCAAGGACATTATTATGTAAAGGGCTGATATGCTATTTGAAAATTTCATGAATAAGGCTGAGATAAAAATATTTCTTCTAGATCTCCAAATATCTCAGAATACAATAATTAGAGTTATTAAAAAGATTAGCCATGATGTAAATGATCAACTTTTTAAATATATTCATCAATGTGTTTCATATTCCTTGCTCTATGAATGAACGGATGACGTTGATATTTACTAACTTGTATTTTTATTAGAATGGTTTTTGAAGACCTTCCTGCCAAAAAGAAATTATTGAGCATTGTTTCATTGAAAGTAAGAACACAAATATCTCGATATTTTCAATGTATTCAAGGAGCTGATTGACAATACTAAGCTGCCTTTATTTAAGTTTGTGTCAACAACAACCTTTGACGAAAAATTTCAGCGCATCTATATCCTTGGTTTAGAAAGATAAAGATTTTCCAGATTTCTTAAGCTTTCATCACATCATATAATCAATTCTATCCTCCAAGGTAACTTTTTAAAACGCAATTGGAAAATAAAATAAAATATTATATTTTGCACACGGATAATCCAAAGTAGCATTTTGCACAAATGTATTGACTTGTTGGATGATATTATCAGTTTATTGAACAGAGGGGTGATGATAATCATCAACTGATAATATGAACTGGCTATGTGATCAGAATTTTTTTGGCAGATTTCACGCTAAATGTAGTTCATTGAACTATGGAAATACAAGGAGAAAGAACTGGCAAAATGAAGAGCAGCGTTTTTGCTTTCAAGAACCAAGCACAGGTTAAGATTAAGGATATATAATATAAACGTTTAGAGCCATTTCCAAAATTATTTTACTTGTTTTTTTAACTCAGGGAAATATGAAACCGCAATCTAAATTGTGCTTGACGACTTTGAAATCTTATTTAGTGAAGTTACAAAAATCAAAGATATGATTCAGCTTGTCATTTATCCTTTCAAGGTGGATATTGAAGCACAACTAAATGTAAATAAATTTTTACTGTTATTTCAATTGGATAAAGTTACACTGGAAAAAGAAATAACTACACTGTGATGTGACATTTCTGAAAGATAACTTTTAAGAAAAATATATTTGAAGCTTCGTTTCCAATTAAAAGTACCTTAATTTGTGTATACAGCTTTGGATGCGAATCAGCATTTTCGTATTTAAAACCAATTAAAATTAACATTTCTACGTTAACGCAAATGCATCCTTACCCCAGGCAAGATGGGGACCGGCCTTGAATATATATATATAATAGTATTTAAGCTAGTTTATCAGTTCAGGTGCTAAGAACGCTAAGATCTGGTTGTCTTTGCCTTTGACGGGGTCAGCTCAGCTTGATAGAATTGTGTTGGGACCGATGACAGGGCCCTTATTGGTGATGTGTGTGGAGCTAGTATGATGTATTCTCTATTGCTAGGCAGGCCATTACCTCTGACCTTGACATCGTAGGAATGGGGTGACACAAAGTTTCCGTACCGCTGAAGGTCATATATACTCCATTCACGGTAGGAATTACTCCCTGAAAGGTCGTTTTTCCTACCAATACCCTAGTATATAATAGATTTCTGGTAGGGAAAAAGGCCTTACAGAAAACAATTCCTACGGTGAACAGACTTTATCTAGATACTTTTTCCTGGTGGAAGAGCGTTAGAGCTGCATGCTCAATGTCTTCTGTCATTATATGATTTCTTGGAATGTCGGTGCTACTCCCCAACCTATCTCTTAAGTACATTTGGCTATTATGCCTGTAATCTGCTAAGTGTGACTGGTAGTGGGATGAGTAGCTATCAGCCCATTAGAGGTTTGGCAGGGCTGGTGCTCAATTCTGTTGAAGTTGACCTGTAAGCAACAAGTTTCAAGTAGGGATCCTCTTCTTTTAGAATAATGTTTCTCACTATTTTAACCCCTGCCTCTTCTAGCACATTTTGTCGTGGAAAGCTAGAACTCCTGGTGATGTGGTTGAACCCATACTCCTACACAAATTTGGAAAATTCTATCGAGGCGTGAGCTGGCTCGTTGTCAGACCTTAGCTCAAAAGGAATTACGCATCGGGCAAACACTCTTGAGAGGTGTCCGATAACTTATGTCAATGAAGTTGATCGAAGCTGTGCTTTTCTGGGTACCAATAGAAGTGTTATATCACCACAACATGACAAATGTCGGCTGCAAAAAAATGTACAGGATCCTGGAGCCACTGGTAATGGCATGAAAGGCTGCACTGGGTTTTATCTCTTCATTGCGATGTGTTCATCGAGTCCACCATCAACTTGTCTTTGGGTTACTAATTCACAATGTCTTCATTGCGAGTTGTTCATCCAGTCCACCATCAAATTATATCTGGGTTAGTAATTCACAATGTCTTCATTGCGAGTTGTTCATCCAGTCCACCATCAAATTATATCTGGGTTAGTAATTCACAATGTCTTCATTGCGAGTTGTTCATCCAGTCCACCATCAAATTATATCTGGGTTACTAATTCACAATGTATTCATTGCGAGATGTTCATCCAGTCCACCATCGAATTATATCTGGGTTAGTAATTCACAATGTCTTCATTGCGAGTTGTTCATCCAGTCCACCATCAAATTATATCTGGGTTAGTAATTCACAATGTCTTCATTGCGAGTTGTTCATCCAGTCCACCATCAAATTATATCTGGGTTACTAATTCACAATGTATTCATTGCGAGATGTTCATCCAGTCCACCATCGAATTATATCTGGGTTAGTAATTCACAATGTCTTCATTGCGAGTTGTTCATCCAGTCCACCATCAAATTATATCTGGGTTAGTAATTCACAATGTCTTCATTGCGAGTTGTTCATCCAGTCCACCATCAAATTATATCTGGGTTACTAATTCACAATGTATTCATTGCGAGATGTTCATCCAGTCCACCATCGAATTATATCTGGGTTAGTAATTCACAATGTCTTCATTGCGAGTTGTTCATCCAGTCCACCATCAAATTATATCTGGGTTAGTAATTCACAATGTCTTCATTGCGAGTTGTTCATCCAGTCCACCATCAAATTATATCTGGGTTACTAATTCACAATGTATTCATTGCGAGATGTTCATCCAGTCCACCATCGAATTATATCTGGGTTAGTAATTCACAATGTCTTCATTGCGAGTTGTTCATCCAGTCCACCATCAAATTATATCTGGGTTAGTAATTCACAATGTCTTCATTGCGAGTTGTTCATCCAGTCCACCATCAAATTATATCTGGGTTACTAATTCACAATGTATTCATTGCGAGATGTTCATCCAGTCCACCATCGAATTATATCTGGGTTAGTAATTCACAATGTCTTCATTGCGAGTTGTTCATCCAGTCCACCATCAAATTATATCTGGGTTAGTAATTCACAATGTCTTCATTGCGAGTTGTTCATCCAGTCCACCATCAAATTATATCTGGGTTACTAATTCACAATGTATTCATTGCGAGATGTTCATCCAGTCCACCATCGAATTATATCTGGGTTAGTAATTCACAATGTCTTCATTGCGAGTTGTTCATCCAGTCCACCATCAAATTATATCTGGGTTAGTAATTCACAATGTCTTCATTGCGAGTTGTTCATCCAGTCCACCATCAAATTATATCTGGGTTACTAATTCACAATGTATTCATTGCGAGATGTTCATCCAGTCCACCATCGAATTATATCTGGGTTAGTAATTCACAATGTCTTCATTGCGAGTTGTTCATCCAGTCCACCATCGAATTATATCTGGGTTAGTAATTCACAATGTCTTCATTGCGAGTTGTCCATCAAGTATACCATCAAGTTCTCTGTAGGTTAACAATCCATAATATCTTATTTGTTGTGGGATAAGCGTAGTTAAAACTATCCAGGCTAACAGTGTATCTACACTTATATGATGGAAAGGATAATTTTTTTTTAATGTGCCCAGATTGGCGTAGATGGATAGTGGCCAACCACATACGAAAAACACTTCAATACCCTCAGTTGGATTCAAACCTTAACCTCCAATGTTACTGGCAGTCTACATACTTATATAACCTGATAACCTGATTTAAAATTTAAATACCCGCATCGGTGGTTGCAGGTTCTTAAGACGTTTCTCTTCTGTATTACTGGATTACCACTGACGGGGAGATCAGTGTTTGAATTCTGCTTGGGTTTGCTGAGGTTATTTTCTAGATGGATTCCCACTCTCCCTCCACATTATTTGGGTACATTTCCTATATAATTCTAACTTACTTCTTCCTACAACATTAAAAGTAATTAATTAATAAGTATAACTCAAACAGATTTTTGTCCATAGTGAAAATAACAAAATAAAACATATAAATAAAGCTTTCTTACTACAGGTTCCTAAAACAAGATGGTACGTGGTGGCCACGTGGAGCAGGAAAATCACTCTCTGAAGCGACATCTTTAATCTGTGAGTATTATAGGTCGTTGAGTGAGGTTATCTCCATACTCTCATCTACAGGACCTTGTTTCTAACCCGAGAGGTGCCAACAGGATCTACTATATATGTTTGGGATAGAATGTCTTCATGCATATGGAACTTCGTTGGTGGGGTTTTACTGTTACCCTGCCAACGAATAATATATGAATACCACATTGAGCCTTAACACTTTACCGCCAGAAAAAAACACAGAAATTATCTAACTTTAGGATATATTTAATTTGCAATCCAACACCTCATTAAAATAGGGTTATCATGAATACGAAATACCAACAAACTAGGCTATAGTCTCATTACCAAAAAATCGTATTTATTTCTTCCGTATACTAAAAATCAATAGAATAGGTGACTTTAAGAGGATTCAATATTGACATTCACCAATAACGACTATAACTTTATGAGATAATAACACATTTATCATGGTCAAAATAAAAACGCCTAACCTTATCTTAGTAGTATAGCCTATAAATAAACGAATTCGCTGAATGTTCAATTTGTTACAACAGATATTTAAGGTGGAATGAAAGGTGATACGAGGAAAATCCAGTGTTTTATAAAGTTTTTATGGAAAATCATTTTTTTGCTTGCCAAAATAAATAAAATTTTGCTCCGGTACAAACATATTATTTAATTATTCACATGGTGACATAAAAATTAATTGAATATCTGTCAAGGGTGGCCTGTAATTGGATGACACCTTTTTCTCTTTATTTAAAAAGTTTCTCATTTAAAACCGCTATGTTCATGATGGATATTCAGGAACTGCTGATATAAACATGTTAGGAAAAAGTACGCAATAACTTGACTAAGTGGATGCTTTGTCGACACTAGGGTGGGCTTGCTTGCTTGATCATTGGCTAAAAGGTAGCGATAGTGTGCTTGGGACCTCACTATCGGTCCACTAAGCATTCACTATACGTTCTTGCATTCCGACCTATGTTTTTATAGACTCAATATTTTGTATAATGTTAGCCAAAAAAATGTTTTGCTATAAAAACTGCAAAAGCAGGGACTTTTCCTCTCATTCCCTGAATCTATTTTCATTGAAAAAAGAGTAATTAACAAGGTAAACAAACAGTTATGCCAAAATGTAAATAACTTACTTTATAATATCCTCCATCACCTTCATAAATATTAATCAAGTAAGAGTCACGGGTAATAAGATGTGGGTTTTTATTTAAAAAAAGAGCTGTCGATTAAGCGGAACCCTGATATTTATACAGAAATATAAAAAATATAGAGTTCTAGTGACGAATAAAGTTTGAGTGACACGTTTGCCGAAAATAAAAAGATTAATCTGCTCGAGTGTTGTAGTAATCCACACGCTGGCAGAGATGTATGTCGGCTCATAATGCCTTTCAACACAAACTTTAAACAGCTGTTTTTTTATATATTTAATATTTCAGATAAACAGATATTTTAGATTATTGATAAGATAAATGTTTTCTAAGTATTGTGTTGTGTGGTGAAACAAACCAGCACAAAACGAGAACTAAACAAACACACTTTTTACTTAACGAGTTATTTCAAATTATCTCCTAACAGTAAAGGAAATTGTCCGTTAGTATCTCGCTTTATGAGCGCATGCACGTATTAAATTAGTTGTATTTGGTGCATACGGAATGATTAAAATTGTTTTTGAAATTTAAATGGTTCTTCCACGCAGATTTTATGGAGAATTAGTATCTTAGTAGTATATTAGAAGTACACAAAACACAATCCTAAAGACCAGAATTAGACTACAGTATTTATATAGTACACAAAACACAATCCTAAATACCGAAGCTAATCAACAATATCTTAGTACACAAAACACATGTTTTTAAATAATAATAAGAATTAGTTTAAAGTAATTGGGCAATACTAAACAAATATTTGTTTAATAAATTACCTTATATTTAATAAAACACTATTTATATCAGGCATTAATCACTATTGAACTATGAAAGCTTGTAATCTACTGATAGCAACCAACATTTAAACCACTCGTGTTTTGTACTAACAGCGTACACTTGAGTTCCACGGCCATGGATTCTCAAAGATGCGAGGTGCCTAGTGCTTTCGACCAAACAGACAAACACAACAACATTGTGTTCCTTCCCCCCACCATCAAACTCTCAACCAAAGGATCACAGCAGCTGGAAAGTATTTATGTTGATTTGAAAAGCTGTCTGGAAAAGTTCCACCAACCATCGTTTCAGCTTTCACTCACAACCAGAAAAACTGATCGGACAGTTGGAGTGAGTCCAAGGTTCAAATCTCCTTCAGACCACCTACAAATATGTCTTGCCAGCCATATTCATATGTTGTGTGTTTGGCTTTTCGATTATATTTTCCCGTATTTCTTCTAAACGTTCCAAACAAGTTGTCACGAGGGTAAAACATAGTCAGATACAATAATTACAACTGACCCCGGCCGACATTAACTAATGACTAGCTGCTAAATGCCAACATTGTCTAGCTTGGCTTACAGTTGACCGTGGGTTCGAATATCGGCCAGCTGTATTCAATATGGTTTTTCATGGGTGTACAGGGACATTTTATTTAATTTATATCCTCCTTATCCATTGTCGAGTTTAAATGTGTAGAGCCAGGAAGGCATGTGTGCAAGGAGAATTTAATTTTGGGGCGTGGGGGATGGGGCGGTGGGACAAGTAAAACAAAAGTTTTAGAGACTTTCTTCCCCCCCCCCCCTTTTCCCTCTCAGTTAATGTTAGAAAATTGGATGTTCCTAGAACTAATTATAGTAATCCTCGTTTGGAGAATCATTCCAAATACAATCTTTTAAAATCTATTTAGAATATAGCTTTCACCCATTTTTTTTTTTGAGATTTGGATACCCCTAGAGGCTATTTACAGCAGTCTTCTTCTGAGAAAGTTTTTTAAAGATTAATGCCTCTAAAAGATTTTTTAAGATGTGTTCACCAGTTTATTTTTTAATCAATTAGATTCCCTAAAGCGGTTCTCACGAATATTTTTTTTAAAAGGTAGATACCCCCTTAAATCTAGTTAGTGTTCCTTGCCAATTTTTTTTGTCTAATTAGATTATTATTATTATTATTATTATTATTATTAGCAATGCGTCTTACTACCCGTTCGGGTTGTACGCGCTTACGCTAATGTGTAATGGTAGGGTGATTGTGAGATGAAATGAAGGACCTACAGTTTAACGTGGAATCCGAGATAAATCTGTGCCGGGACCGAGGATTGAACCCCGGCCACCAGCATAGAAGTCTGACACCTTACCCCTAGACCACCAGGTCACCCTGTTTAATTAGATGCTTGTATAAGATATTTGGAGTTGTCCTTCCCTGGAAAAGTTTTAAAAAGTGAATACATCTATTTAAATTAATTGAAGTTTGATACAAGGACATCTTTAAGCTTCAAGTTAAAAACTCTGTACAATTTCGGGTGTGTGAGGGTTGGGGGGTGGGGGAGAGAGAGAGAGTGAGGGGAGTATGAACATAATGAAAATAGTCCTATCATGTATAATATTTCAACTCACTTAACATCAATTTGATTAGGGCTGTGGTTGGGAAAAATGTTTCCAGTAAATGTTACTCATTTGACGAGAGCTTGGGCACGCCGGCCAAGGAAACAGCCTCGGCTGGTCTATCGTGCCTGCGATGGAGAGGTTGGCGTTCACATAATAGGATGAATGCACTGAGAGAGTTATTTCTTATATAGTTTTTTACTCTCTCTCCACGTAAATTTGGGTGTATCACCTCTCTAATAAAAATATAGTAAGCCTGGACGGAAGTAAAGACACGGAGAACGTAAAAAAGGCAAGTAGATAAAAAAGAATACAACAAACCTGTTTTATTTAACGTGATCTTTTGGCCTCTTGGACAGACCACCTTCCTCAACCTCTGCGAGTTTCATTTGTTTGTGAGCGTCAAATGGGGCTAGTCCATGAGCCCTGCTGCTTCAAAAAGAAAGGACCGAACAGTAGCCAAAAAAGAGAAGGAAAGGAAATAAAAAACAAAAGACATCTCCACTCAGAGCTCACACAAACAAAATATAAATATGATAATAAAAAAAGAGCCAGTGCTTTCCTTCAACCTTAATGTCGAGTTACGTCAACCTTGTCCCTTTGAACAAGAACAAACAAACACACAAACAAAACCCTGTTGCCACTGCCCAAATGGACAAAGGGTCCAAATGTCACAAAATATACGCAAGTTAGTCAGTCTTATTTACAATTAAAATTTTGGCCGCAAATATAACTTGCTTAGAAAATAGCAAAGCTTGGTTCAGAGATTTCCCTCAGTGTGACAATTTTGGCGGGAGCTTCAACTGACAGAAAATAAACTTTTATTTCCCCTCTGTGGTCCTGTCCCCGTCTTACTACCCAGCCAGGCTAAGGAGAGCTTATGGAGGTATAATCTGGATAAAATGTACCCACATTCGAGTGAAGTTAGGAAGGGAATCCCCTTAGGAAAAAACACGCTAGTTACTTCCAGTTGGGATATAAACCTCAACCAGCAATTCAGATTAGACGAGTTGACTGTTTAGTCCACCTGTCCACCGATGCACATCTACAGTGGCAGGCTGACTGTCCAGTTGCAGTCTTTGTTTACTTTGAGTTTCAACTAGTATGCCATGCACACGGGCCACTAATTAGATAAATTTGCACATAGAAAACATCGGCAGCTATCACATAATATCCAGCAAGGTGACTGCTATTGCATATTATAAAATTATTGTTTTATTACATGATTTGAGAATGGTTACTGTATGCAACCAAAAAAATAAAGATCTTGCAAAAATAATTTGATTGTGTATGTAAACTACCTCACGATGAGAAAGGATGGCGTACTTTTTTAAGTGCAGCAATTACCAGAGTTCCTGGTGCCATAAAGTAAGGTAGGTAGTCTATAAATTAAAAGTATGATTTGTATAAAACAAGTATAGTATCTGTCAAAGTGAAAGCTGCAGATCACATTACCTGAGGTGAAATAATCTCTACTAACCTTCTGGTTTCCCAAGCAAATTGAACTGACGCTATGATTGACTATCGGTATGACATAATATCATTCTATTCACACCTACTCAACAAATATTTATAGTTACTAAACCTAGTGTTGTGACTTATTATAATTTGAAATGCATACGTCACAATACTCTTTTTTTATGAATACAAAAAAGTGTTTTTACAACTATTGTTACTACTATCTAGTGTTGTGGCTTACATTCAGGTTGGTAATAATTAGTTTTCATAGAAAAAGTAAACCAGTAACAAACTTAATTAAGTTTGTTGGTGACCTGGTGGTATATGGGTAAGGAGTTGGACCTTCGTGCTGGGGGCCCGGGGCTCAATCCTTGATCGTGGTACAGATTTATCTGATTGCCAAACCCTTCCTTCACCTCCGACAAGACGTGTATTATTCACAAATTATAATAAGTCACAACACTAGGTTTAGTAACTATAAATATTTGTTGAGTAGGTGTGAATAGAATGATATTATGTCATACCAATAATCAATCATAGCGTCAGTTCAATTTGCTTGGGAAACCAGAAGGTTAGTAGAGATTATTTCACGTCAGGTAATGTGATCTGCAGTTTTCATTTTGACAGATACTATCAACTATACACAATTAATAACACATATAGCTTTGGCTGGAAGAAAGATATGTTCGTATTATCTGAAAGGCCCTTTTTATATTAACAAATAGCACTGTACCAATATTACACAATATAACAGTCAAATTCCAGAGTATCAATATTACACAGTATAACAGTCAAGTTGCACTGTATCAATATTACACAATATATTAGTCAAATTGCAGAGTATCAACATTACACAATGTAACAGTCAAATTGATATGTATCAATGCTATACACCTGAGTTGGTAAACCCCGTCACCAATCACCACAAGTGGCTATACTATAAAGTGGTGACATTGAGTGTACCAGATCACACAGCAAAACAAACTATTTCCTGATGTTTTCTTGCTGGTTGTAGCTTGATATTTCCTGCTTATCAGTGAAAGCAATAAGCGTGTGCATTCAGTTCAGATATTTAGCCAGTGTTTCTGCAAATTGTAAAATAAAAAGATTGTCAAATTTCTCATTAATTTTCTTCTATTTTCAATTTGAACAGTTTTCATCCATTCGCGTCTGGGGTTGCTTGAGTAGTCAAAAGGTACCTGTTTTGAACACACTTGTTCAACCAGTGTGTGTTGTTTTAAATGTTCGGTTAAGCAACCTAATTTCTCAATTTATCAAAACTATTGTTACGAATTTCACTTCTCACTCTCCACACGTTACTAAAGTAAAACATATGTCGTCCACCTGTGTTACACAGAATAGCAGTCAATACAGAAATAAGCTTCATGTTACTATGGGAACGATACCTTAAAGATTGTGTTTGAGCTGCTATATTAACGTTATCACCACCATACCAATGAAGACTCCATGATATAGATGACATGTTCCACACCAGTTGGTATTTGGGAGATGACGACAAGGCATAGACAAACTTTATGCACAAAGGGAGTGTATGTTAGCTCACTTTGGCTGTGTTCAGATAACCATTTCCCCTTCGTTTCTTCTACACAGCTTGTGTTTAATTGCCTTCCCGTCCCATTTGACTGAATCTAAGCCCTACAGTTTAACTCCCTGCTTCCCCCCAACCTTCCCCAAAGAACGTGACCAGGACAATAAAATGCTACGCCAGGAAGATAGGGAGGGTGGTTTGCGAAGGGAGTCTCTCAACCCTTTTGTTCTTCCCAAAAGTTTCTCATACAGTTAGATAGGATTTACTCATTCATTTTGTTATTATCGATTTGACTGGGTAATAGCGAGAGGGACAGTATGAGGGGGATGGATAGCAACATCCACAGAATATGTAAAATATTGGTTGTTTGGTCGGTTTTGAGAGGACCCAATGAACCCTACTATCAAACCTATACCACTTTCTATCAGGCGAGCTTATTTATTCTAATCAATTTTTCTTTGCCACTATCAAAATCACAAACTACATTGATCTCAAGAATGTTTAAGTAAAAAGCCACGTACAGACGGGTGTTACGTGTAATGTGAGTAACGGTGTAATGTAACGTGAATGTTTTGGACGTCACAGGGACCAATGTGTCGAACAGACGGGTGCGAGTTGCCGGGGCTAGTTTTAATGATATGCGTTTAAGAAAAGAAAGGGAAAAATAACCGTATAAAAAAGGTTCTAAATCAATTTAGGATTTAAAAATACCTTTTCTAGTGCCCTCTCTCTTTTTTGACCTCCACTTTTCTCTTCGACACAACGCTAGCAAAATTATTATTTTATTTTCACATTCCTCACCAGTAAAAATAGGTAAATTAAGATAAGTAAATAAAAAAGTAAATAAAGTTAAGTAAGCAGACCATCATTCGCACATCCGCCGCCGTGTGAAATAGACAACCGACGGATCAGAGCGAGCCTAAGCGCGAGCATTATATAAGACGCTCGCTGGCCACCCAAACAACCTAATCGCGTTACATTACACGTTACACCCGTTTGTATGTGGCTTTAGAAAGTAGAATATGTTGTTTTTATCTTCCACTCTCTTAAAGATATCTTAAAAAAGTTTGCTAGGACTAAATACTCATATAATATATTATGTAAAATCATCGCATGCACTACTTTCTAAGAAAATGTTTCCAAATATTAGAAATACCTTTAAGTATAAAATAAATTGTATAATATATTGTCCACTAATAGCCTCGCCACTTTCCTTCAAAAGCCTAGTTACTGTCCATGATAGCCTCACTACTGTACATGATAGCCTCACAGCTGTACATGATAGCCTCACAACTGTACATGATAGCCTCACTACTGTCCATGATAGCCTCACTACTGTACATGATAGCATCACAACTGTCTATGATAGCCTCACTACTGTCCATGATAGCCTCACAACTGTACATGATAGTCTCACAACTGTACATAATAGCTTCACAACTGTACATGATAGCCTCACAACTGTCTATGATAGCCTCACTACTGTACATGATAGCCTCACAACTGTCTATGATAGCCTCTCAACTGTACATGATAGCCTCACAACTGTACATGATAGCCTCACAACTGTACATGATAGCCTCACAACTGTACATGATAGCCTCACAACTGTACATGATAGCCTCACAACTGTACATGATAGCCTCACAACTGTACATGATAGCCTCACAACTGTACATGATAGCCTCACAACTGTACATGATAGCCTCACTACTGTACATGATAGCCTCACAACTGTCTATGATAGCCTCACTACTGTCCATGATAGCCTCACAACTGTACATGATAGCCTCACAACTGTCCATGATAGCCTCACAACTGTACATGATAGCCTCACTACTGTACATGATAGCCTCACAACTGTACATGATAGCCTCACAACTGTCTATGATAGCCTCACAACTGTACATGATAGCCTCACAACTGTACATGATAGCCTCACAACTGTACATGATAGCCTCACAACTGTACATAGGTCTATGATAGCCTCAGAACTGCTTTATCAACGTTTAATGTTCTTCCATCAAGATATCGTATTCTTTTGAGGAGTATCACGATAATTGCAGCTTATAAGACGATTAATAACTTCGTACAGCCCAGAGGGAAGCGAATTATGGAAAAAGAAATCAATTTATCGTGAGCAGCCGTATATCACTCCCGTCACCGCTCATTGACCCAATTATCTCGTTAATAAGAGGTCCATCGGCGTGATCAAAGGACCACCTGAAGGAAAGAAATATAAACCGATCATTCTCGATGCGCTTGAGCTGTTTGTTAAAAACATAAACCTCACCCCGCCTCACGTGAGGTGCTATTGAGGTGCTAGTGGGGCGCTAGTGAGGCGCTAGTGAGACTCGAGAAGAGTTCAGAAAGATTCTGATGAAATTTGGAGCTAGATCATTCCCACTTTGCAAGAGTTCGGTAACCTTCAGTTCCAGTAATTGCTATTAATAAAATAAATTTTCTTAGTAATGATAAAGAGGCATGGACAAATTAATGTTTAGTAGATACTTAGGATACTTTTCTCAATATAATATAAACCAATATATTGAGTAAAGGCCTATTACAAACAATAACATAATTTGTACAGTAGATAAGTTTGAGTTCCTCATACACAATAAAATTATTTGAACAACAGAGGCTGTTAAGACCTACAAACATGATACAATTATTTGCAGAATAGGTGCTTTCAACGCCCTCATGCATGATTAAATCATTGGCAAATAAAGGATGTAAGGAGCCCCACACACTGTCAAACAATCTGTGCTATAGAGGCTGTGGAGGCCTCCATACATATTTGAAAATTTTGTATTTAGGCTGATGTATATATATATATATTTTCATTATATATATTTTTTAGGTGTTTCCAACCGTTTGAACATTAAAAAAGACTGTTTGAATTTATTTGTGCAAGGTATAGTTTTCCACAACAGTGGTTTGCGAAAATTTGTTTGTTTAAGCATAGGCTGCTAAAGAACCGACATAAATAAACCTGATTTATAAGCAAACATCTCTATTTGTTTGGGCTCAAGTATCACTGTCCATATTAATAACCAAAGCTCTGAAAAATACATGACTATCAGTCTGCCAACAACTAGTTTGAAGTAAATAATAGATTCCGTTCAGCCATTCTTTGGTAAGCCGTAGACATCACCTTCCTTGCAGCCAATTCTGGGCCAATCACACACATCAATATTCATAAGCCAAGCATCTCTAGCCACCCAGTCAAACAAGTTCACAAGCAGATATTACTATAAATGATTACAGTATAAATCGGAAGTATAACACTATAAATCCAGCCAGCCCCGGTAAGAAGCCGACATCTATAGTGCTTACTTAATTGTATTTACATTTAATAATTTACCTTAACTAAGAGAATTACATATAATTCTATATAAACTAAAGGTGACCTGTTGGTCTAGGGGTAAGGTGTCAGACTTCTGTGCTGGGGGTCCGGGGCTCAATCCTCGGTCCCGGCACAGATTTATCTGATTGCCAAACTCGTCCTTCACCTCTGACAAGACATCTTGTGAACGTGTGGAATGCCAGGCCTCCACCGTGGTTCGGATTGCACGTTAAACTGTAGGTCCTCCATTTCATCTCACAATCACCCTACCAATACACATGAGCGTAAGTGTGTACAACCCGAACGGGTAGTAAGACGCGGTGCTAGTAATATATTAATCAAAGATTCGTTCCCCAAGCAAGTGTCTCAACCATCAAAACAACTGGTAAATGGGCTTGAATCATTTTAAAATTGGTAGAACTATTTTACTCTAAATAATATTTATTTTAAAATAAAACTATCATATAAACCCTACTAATGGTCAATCTATATTGAGTGTGTTCAAATTTAATCTATATTTCGTTTACACCAAGCCTTACTGCCTGCTCGGATTATCCACATAATATTAACACTCAAAGGTTATTAACCTATCTAGAAATAATATGATCTAGTTTGTGGTGGTAGAGTGGAAAACCATTTAGGAATATATATAGCTCAGTATAGACTTTGAACCCCGACCTCCCTGTCACCTACACACAAGACTATACGAGGCTGACGTCTTTGTTCGCGTCTGGTTAGCTTTATTGTTTTTGCTCACATAGTTGACGAGTTTGAAGTCCATATTTAGATCAATGAATTTCCTTGAACTCAAATTAATTTGTAAATTTCCGATTAATCTGAATTAAACTAGACTAAACGATCGACTATCATGGCGACTTTTGGCAAAACAACATGGTTTAAAGCGTTGCTCTCACAATCGACTAGGCTGACAATGACAGGGAGATTGGGGTTCGAAGCACGGTAGGGCGTACTGAGGGTGGTTTTACTATCCTCATGCAAATGTGAGTACACTTCCTTAAAATGAACATTACTCATCCCTAGATCATTAGCGTGATAATTGGTCTACATATGCGTATAACCCGAACGGGTAGTAAGACGTGGTGCTAAAGAAAAAAAACTATCATTGTCTTAGAAACTTGTGCCTAGTTTATTAGTGGCACAGGTCCTAGTTTTCAGCGATATTTTAAGTAAATACGCATGCGCAGACGATAAATAAATTGTCTTACATTAGCAAACTGAACGGGAATTTATCTGTCTTTCAAACAATAGTAAAACGTAAGATTTTTATTTTGAAAAAATGTGTAATTGAGTTTTTTTAATTTATATTCTATATTTATGACTAAAAACAATATATATCAGTTTATATACTGAATTAGGTGAGTAAGAGTCTTAAGAATGTTCCACGACCGCCTCTGACCCGCAGCCGATACTAGCCCTGCAGCGATTGGCCACGCACATCCTATGACGTCACGCCGCGTGACTCTCTACGTGCGTCCATTGACGTGACCAGTCACGCCGCTAATTGGAGGCACTACAAACAAACAATTGAAAGATGAATAGCGTCATTAACTAACTCCGCAGAGGGTCTTTCTCGCTTATGGAAGGATCCAAATAGAAAATAAATGTGAGAATGTTTGATGGCCTCAAGACGGTGACTTGGAGTAATGATTCGGGTCCTTACTAGGCTCGAAATACCTCCTCTCGTGGGAGGGGCTCAATTAAGACAAGAGCTCTTCAACTGTCTTTGATTGATTGCGTTGACCCAAGCTACTTATGTACTTTCACAATACTAACAAAAATTGCAGAGAGACTCTCTTTAGAAGCGAGTTACTGTGGATTCACACACTCACTGAAAAAAAAACAAGATCATAAGAGAAATATGGTCACGTGACAAACTCTAAATCAATCATAAGATTTAGGCTAAATTCAGCATGTCAAGATCATCGTGAGGGTCTTGGTTTTAATCCCATCCGGGTTTATGGAAAGTGATTTTTCCTTTATAGTTTCCCAACCTCCCTGTACGTATATTCGGTTATGTTTCCTCTCAATTCTATCTTTGTAAAATATTCCCCAATGGTGCTGTTAAAATTATTATAGTTCAGATGGACAGTAAGACGTTGTGAATAAAACAACAGACTTGCTCAGTCCGTTTAGCATGAAATGAAATATTTCATATTCTTCCCACTCCAAGCCATGCTAATCATCTCAAATATACTAGTATCCTCAATCTATGCACCATCTTTACTAAACAAAAGCTTAGACAAGGTAGTGGGTGACCTCATATATCTGTTTATTCGTTAAAAAAACAAGTTGACAAGCGGATGTTTCTTGTTCACGTTGCAAATAATCAAAGGCAAATAGAAAATTCTGATCTTTATTTTGGGCGAGGCTTTAGTACCATTGTACGTTTGACGATTCTTGGTATAGTTGCTCACTGGTAAAAGCTATTATTGCCCAGACAATATTCTTGGAGATTAGGCAAGCCACATTTATTTGGTCGATAGCAATTTTGAGTGTTAAGCCAGTAACATGTTTGACATTCATTTAAAGATTCGAAATAAATATATAAAACTATAGTAACATTTTGAGGCACTCATATATTAATTATATAAAAACATTGTTTCTAAGATTGAACGACAAAAAACGACTTTCATAGCAGTCACCCACTAGATACTATTTAATAATTAGTAAATAAACCATGTATTTTAATGTAGATATAAACACCAAGACTAACATTTTTATCTTAAAAGGGATAAACAAACCTTGGTATTATTCCATCCTTCATAGAGGCTCAGAAAGTATATTATTTAGTAGGAAGAGATGGCTCTATACAATTCTCCTCGCACAGCTCAACTGGCATTCAACTACCCACTAGATATACTTAAATTAGCTAATGGCGTAGGAAACAAGAAGGTATAGTTTAAAAAATGTACTTTCTATGGGTGGAGAGAGAGTGTGAAATAATTTAGTAATAAACACTCTAAAATCTAAACACACTCTGGCCAGGACTCGAATCTCCCCCTCCAAGTAAATGACTAGCCAGACTTGATGAGATTGACGCTTAGTCCACGTGAACACTGATATTCACAGTGCTTTATTGAGTAAGCAACTACAATGCTTATATCAATTAGAATATTAGTAAAGGAGAAAGGCTGCAATTTATTGAAAAGTATCGCCTCGAAATCCTGGGAGCTGATCCACCAAATTAACAGATATGATTAGCAGGACAGCCTACACTAACAATTCTAGGCGCTAGCTGGTAATCGTGATTCACTTATCATTGGCTATGGGGTTGTGTTGATGGCAGCTTTAGCAACATTATAATGGAGTAGGAAAGAGGGAGGTAGCATTTTTTGAAGAAGTGCTCCCACTTTTGCAATTGGGGAGTGTGAACCATTTAGTAGGCTTAAAGCCACCCTCAACACACCCGACCGAGACTCGTTCTGTGATTTCCCTGTCATCAGCTCTCTAGGCCAACAAGAAAGTGACGTATTATAGAATGTGACCAGCGATGTGGGCTACATTATCAAAGAGTGATATTGTATTAAAATGTGTAGAACTCTATCAGGTCCCATATACATGATTTCAGCTCTTTGCCGATTCATAGATTTCCCTCCTAAAGCCGATCACTCTATTTGTTTGTTTGACCAAACCGCCATGTGGCGAGCATGTTGATAGTATCACTCCAGAAGCTCGAGTGGACCTGGGCCTACGTGAGCCTAGGTACCCCATCTTCCCGTCACACACCAACCTGGAGTACGCTCGAACAATCACGTCCACCCACGTGCAACAACTCACAGCTCAATAAACTCGGTTCACACGTACACCGAAAATACAGAGCCAAGTGCCTGAGTGGTGCAGGGAGTCACACAATCACATAACATACAGAACAGAGTGCCTGAGTGGTGCAGCAAGTCACACAATCACAGAACATACAGAACAGTGTCTGAGTGGTGCAGTGAGCCACACAATCACAGAACATACAGAAAAGAGTGCCTGAATGGTGCAGGGAGTCACACAATCACATAACATACAGAACAGAGTGCCTGAATGGTGCAGTGAGTCACACAATCACAGAACATACAGAACAGTGTCTGAGTGGTGCAGCGAGTCACACAATCAGAGAACATACAGAACAGTGTCTGAGTGGTGCAGTGAGTCACACAATCACAGAACATACAGAAAAGAGTGCCTGAATGGTGCAGTGAGTCACACAATCACAGAACATACAGAACAGTGTCTGAGTGGTGCACTGAGCCACACAATCACAGAACATACAGAAAAGAGTGCCTGAATGGTGCAGGGAGTCACACAATCACATAACATACAGAACAGAGTGACCTGAATGGTGCAGTGAGTCACACAATCACAGAACATACAGAACAGTGCCTGAGTGGTGCAGTGAGTCACACAATCACAGAACAGTGTCTGAGTGGTGCAACGAGTCACACAATCAGAGAACATACAGAAAAGAGTGCCTGAGTGGTGCAGTGAGTCACACAATCACAGAACATATAGAACAGAGTGCCTGAGTAGTGCAGTGAGTCACACAATCACAGAATATAGAGAACAGTGTCTGAGTGCTGTAGCGAGTCACACAATCACAGAACATACAGAAAAGAGTGCCTGAGTGGTGCAGCGAGTCACACAATCACAGAACATATAGAACAGAGTGCCTGAGTAGTGCAGTGAGTCACACAATCACAGAACATATAGAACAGAGTGCCTGAGTGGTGCAGTGAGTCACACAATCACAGAACATACAGAAAAGAGTGCCTGAGTGGTGCAATGAGTCACACAATCACAGAACATACAGAAAAGAGTGCCTGATTAGTGCAGTGAGTCACACAATCACAGAATATAGAGAACAGTGTCTGAGTGCTGTAGCGAGTCACACAACCATAACATTCAAACACGTACTGAGTCGTGACACAGCTCAACACAAGCTCATTCAAATAACTCCAACGACCTCGACACCAAAGGTTGACCCGTCTTTAGTCACACAGAGCATGCGTAAGGGATAGAGTGGATTGCTATGTAAGCTTTGAGCAGACCATTGTGGTACAGAGCGGACTAAGTTGAAACTATTCCAACTCGGGCAGAGTGGACACAAATGATGGCTCTGATAGTGTATTGTTTCGAGCTAAGCACGTGACCACGTTTCTGTTCTCTTTTAGCTAAGCGTGTGAATCCCCAGTTGGTCAGACCTAGGTACAGCCAAGGACAGTAAAGTTGAGAAGCGACGTCACCGCACATTATTACTCTGCCACTAGACAATGGGGACCCAATTTGCCGCATTGTTTATTCAAAGATATTCTACCAAGTCAGAATGAGGATTGATGCCGCCTACTTTCAGCAGCCAGAGGGGAGTAACATAATAGCAATGTGTTAGTGGAGACTTCACCAGATTTGGGCATTTTTAGGCTCGTGTCTCTCCAGAAGGACTGATAATGGATGTTGTTGTTAAGGCTGTAGTTTAATCTCGCCTATTTTTCTTGACTGAATTAAAGTCCCTAACGGGTGTAATGAGGGTTCTCTTCTTCCCCCTAAATAATTTATCATTATCCCGACAAAAAAAGGAATATTTGCTTTAAACTGATAAACTCTAGCTTCCTTAGCCCTACACCAAGATGGGTAATAGGACCAATAAATAGTAATGAGTGAAGGTTCTCTCTCTATTGATATAATGCGCAGTCGCACAGGATGAAGGGTGTGGCTACTAACCAAATTGTGAAAACAAGTAAAATACTTTATACACTAGTTGGGATGGCAGAGCGTTTTGTCAATCTCAGGCTATATGATTGTGATAGCTACCAGAAACATTACGACCCACTGTTACCACCCCCTCCCCTGCCCATTGTCTTACAGTAAACTGACTGCACCCCATATCACTGTGCTTGTATTTCCCCGTCCTCCGCTCGTCACGCACCGCTCCCCTCTATCCTTCATGATATGCGTACTTAGTTTATGTAAAGCTCCATATTAAAAAGATTTTTTAAAAATTATCAGTAAGCTACCCTTAAACGAATTTTTACCCAATCAACGAGTATACATTTTTATTTGTCATGTCAAACACTCACCAGAATATATTGATTTCAAACACAATTTTCAAAGATATTTTATAAAAATCAAATTTTCAAAAATCCTTATTAAGTAAACTTACTTTAAATGAGTTTTACACTTAAAACAAGTATATAATGTTTTTTTTTCAGATAAAAAACTCCGTGTATATATATTTAAAACAAAATCATTACAAACATTCTCGAAACATTTGTAATTTTCATAAATCATGTTCTTAACACAATGACTGAGATCAAAATCACACAAATGCCCTAGGTATAGCCATAAAGGCTTACATCTAAATATTAATTATGAATGAAATCCATAAAAGTCTTAGGATCTAGGGCCAGAGACCGACACATACAGTTGTAAAACCCACTTTTTTGGTATAAGGTGTACATAAAGAAGGTCGAGGTGAAACGTTCTCATGACTACAATATTTCTCTTTATACATGAAATGAAAGAAGAGAGGGGTGTAAGATGGAAAAGTGAAGGATGGTCGGTCAACCAGGGCGTCCCAACGGCTTCATGGGACTGGCTGCTGTAGCCATGCGAGGAAATTTCGGCTACCGTAAACGTTGTAAGGTATATAATATAACCTAACTTATTGTACAAAACCTAGCCCTCGACATGTATAGAGTTTAGACGTAAGACCTGAGGTTAAATCTCTATTGGCCACAAACCCCACACCACCACCAAAGCATGTAGCACTGCCCATGTCTGTACGAGAAAGAGAAGTTCCATTAATCATTATGATGGCAGAGAAGTATTCACTTTAAAGAGAAAATATTTTTTTAAGAGCTGATAAAAGTTAGATCACTATTTTTAGATCATGGTCTTCTCTTCTCGCGGGATGCAACCGAAAACCATCAGCGTACCAAATGGTGATGTTAAACGAGACGGCTTGAACGGTCCCGCGATTCTAATATGTGGGTTTGTGGGAACCAAACGTGCGAGCGAATCCTCGGCATGTCGTGGTGATGGCATCGTCCCAAGTTATGCCACTGATAGCGCACAACGACTGGCAAGAAAGTTTCAAGGTATCAGATTCCCCGAGACATTATGAAGTGATATCTTTCAGCGATAACAAGAGGAACTTGGTGCAGTTGTTGAACTAGGTCCTGAGGTATTTGTATGTATGTTAAAAGGAAGGTTGACAGTTTCTAGCGAGTGTGAACCTCATCACATGTGGGGAAGGTGAAAGTAAAAAGGGCAAGAAAGTTTTAATTGATACACTCCAAAAGTTTTGAAAATACATAATTAGGTTAGGTTAAGGCTAAGTCAAGTTATATTAGGTTAGGCCTAGGCATATTTGTGAGCATTTTCCGAACTGGGCACAGTTTGGCACAGTTTTCGTGATAGCCAATTTCCCTGATATTTTCCTGTGAAGGTTAACGTCTATTAGTGATAGTTGATTTTATTATTCGTTTTCAAGTTTCTCTACTCATTTTATCGGAAGTGAATCTTCACTAGGGATTGTCAACAAACACTAGCAATCGAATTTACTAGTAACATATCAACTATTGTGATAAATAATATGATTGGATTTCATTTAATAAAAATACATAATTCGTTAAGAGTCGGTAAATAAAGTATTTTTTGGCTATAAATGTACACAAATGACTCATATTTAAGTGATTAAGTACTCTGTTTGGTGGCCGCGTGGACTAAAGCATCACTCTCGAAATAGAGTGGACTATCGATGACGAGGAGTTTTTTCCTAAATGGTTTTGCACTCTCGTTCTCCATACAAGTGCAGGTACACTTCATCTAAATTAAACCATTCTCATTTCTAACACAAAAGCATAATTAGAATATATACTCATGACACGAACGAGTAGTAAGACGCATTGCTAAATATGTTGTTTAATGGTAATACTAAGACAAACAGCAATGACGATTGCTAGTTATAAAAAAGTATTTATAGTTGTAATATCTTTAATTCTCAATTAAATAATAAGCAAATTGACAATAATTACCATTTAAGAGCGCCAGGAGGTACAATCACACTGTGGTAATAATTATGGGAATGGCAATTCTGAAGCTCCACTAAAAAATACTCATAATATTCTTGTAATCCTGTTAAAACATTACTTTAGTTGTACGAGCAAAAATAAATACAGTATATATTTCTAACTATTTACTTTGATCTTACATTAAGTGGTGTTAATAATGAACTAGTTTCGTCTTTCCGCCAATTTTGTTAAACGTTTAAGACTTATTTTGTACGCATTACAGTTCTAGGACCTATAAGAGAGAAAGTCTATGGCACGCGTGCCATTAGGTGGCTTGCGGACATTATTTGGATGGCATGCTAACAAGAAATTAATGTCATTAAATAAAACTTTTTCCAAAGTGGTATTATTTTTTAAGTCAATATAATTTCTACAGATATGTATTTTAATTTAATCTCACGTCACAATGAATTTGTTGAAGTCAACGGTTAAAAGTCATGAACTGAACATAATATCCTAGCTAGCAAAATATAACAAGCCCCATGTAAGTTTTTGACTAGATCATATTTATCAATTTATTGTGTATTTTTTTTCACTGAATATGTAGCTTTCAAAGATTTATTTTACGATTTAAAATGTATCCTGTCCAAGACACTCACTTATACAATATAATACATTGTCCCCCTTTTAAAATGTTAGGCATTATATGTATACATTTGGATTATCATTCATTAAATATCATAATATTTAACTTTTTTTTTTATAAATGTTCATTAATAAACGTAAATAATAGGAGGTGCACTAGCTCAAAATCCAGATATATCTTTTAAGTGCCACACTGGTCGGAAGAGCTTTTCCTTCCCTGATCTATATTATCCGAAACATTATATACTAGTAAATACTTTTTAATAAAAAGTGTATATGTTTGTCTAGGTATGTTTATAATTATTTAACTAGCTAGTGTTCTGTCTTACGACAGGTCCATTCCTTTTGTCAGTGAACTTAGACCATCATTGCACCCTGTCTTCTGCCTCCTCCTTCAGCTCCCACAATGTTCTTATTTTCATGTATTCAAAATTATCATATCATAATTAATTTTTAGTACCGGAGATTACAACTCATTCGATATATACACAATTACAGTTATGTACTAATTACGTTTCTAATTTTATTTAAACCCCTCTCGTATTAAATAACAATCCTACTCAATGGATGAAAAATAAGGAATTCATTCAACTATGAGCAGAAATAACCATACATCCTATGCTCACGTACTTTTAAATTATTTATAAATAGCTAGTTTTTTGATAACGACTTTTTATTTGTTTCATAGAATAGATAAAACTATAGAAATGAGATAATTTATGCGAGTAATAATCCTAAATTAGGAAGACCATGTTTTGGTGAATAATCAGTTAAGGGGAAATAGTTATATTGATAAAACTCAATTCCTTTTATTTAGAAGTGCCATAGTTAAATTTCACTGTATAAAACAAACCAGTAATTAATTTCCAGTGTAAATGATTGCTCTCCTGCCGATAAATACGGAAGTTGGTGATTCATTTACATCAATATAGCTGATCCAAACGAAATCATAAAACGAATTATATGACGGAAATAAAACGGAAGGCGTATAAACGAATATATCATTATGAAATAGCAACTCATCATATCAATCTTTATAATCACATTAACAATATGACAACTGAGATTCATAAAATTACAAAATATGTTAAGGTCTTTCAGTGATTGATTAAGGCTACGCCTTATAGATGTTGAATTGAAGACCCTGAAGAAAAATATTGAGATATATAAAATTATGGGGGAACGCCTTATTATGTGTACATCATTATTATATCATACTACCTCTATCCAACAGAAAAAATCTCAAAATATGAATTTTTGCAGGCAGGTAGCCTCAAGGCCGGAAGGGTGTATGAATACATAGGAACCAAAAAATTCCCATGGAGGCCCCCAAAGTGGTGGGTTTCTAAATACCCAAAATTAAAAAAAATATCTTGAAGCCCAGAATACCCAGGAAGCTGAAAATTTTAATGTGGGTAGCCGCTAGATCAGAAGAATGAAAATATACTGGTTGTCCGAAAATTTAAAATGGGGCCTTCAAAATGGAGGGAGAGGAGGTTCCTAAAAAACAAAAGTAGAAATATTCTCCAGGCCGAAAAGAGCTATGAAGCTGAAATATTGCAGGTAGATAGCCTCTATCTTATAAAGGTGTGGGAATACTTGGTGACAGAAAATTCATGTGTGGGCCCCTAAAAAAACGAAACGGTATGTATAAAAAATGTTGTTTATCATGAAATATTCAACTAAAGAAAGTTTCAGACTCTCATTGTAGTACATATTTGATCTAATTTAATTTAATTCAATTTAAATTTAAATGTGCCTCTCAGATTTTGAGGCTCAATAAAAATATTTCCCATTCGCAACCCCTGTCAAACAAATGCCAATGGGACAGTAACTTATTTAAATGAACCTTAATTTGCTTTATCTTTTAATCATAATTAGCTGTGTCTGATTGGGCATAATCCATTTTGATCGGTTGACATTATGAAGCATTTGTGATTTACAAATCAAATTAACTAGTTTAAATAATTCAAAGTAGCAACTTACTGAGTCACGGATGCATCTGAATAGTTTAAAAATATATATTCACTGATGCTGCTGTAGGCCTATTTATAAAGTCATATTTACGTTTATAGACGCTCTCAAAATATAATATTTATAGTTTTTTTTATTATAAAGATCACTAGGCCACATTTACCGTGATTTTAAGCTGACTAGTAAACCTGTATATTTAGTGATGATTATAATTTATGTTTAGCTTGGCTTCTAAAAAGAATAAGTATTGGGGTTTGATAGATTTAAACAAAAAGTAATAGCTAAAAATAAGTATAGCACTAAAGTAAATACTCGTATATCTCTTGAAATTATGGTTCTAGTAGTAACATGTCCATGGTACATTTAAACGTTTAAAAATCTTAGTAGATCAAGTAAAGCTGTTAATGCTTATCATTGTAATAGGACAGCTGGAAATTATCAATAACCCTTATTTCTCCAATTTCTAAACCCTGTGTTGTTGGTCTATAAAAGTACTGCATCATAATTATCATTGACCCTTATTTCTCCAGTCTCCCAACCCTGTGTAGTTGGCACATTCTATAGAAAAGTACTTTATCATCACTATTAACCATACAAGTATCTCAAAACGAGGACAATTTGATATTGAGGTCCTTTAAAGAGGAAGAATTATTAGTTAACATTATTTTACTAACTATGTAGAATTGTATATCCGACTGAAGGAATCTATAGGTTCCAGGTGTTATCAACCCAGAGGGTCTAAGTGTTGCTAACCAAGAATTTCTAGGTGTTATTCAAACTCTTGCGAGCGAGTATTGTGAGTCTAGTCTGAAAATGTTCTCGAAAAAGGGAAGTAGGATCTAAACGAAACTCTTTGTCTCGTCCCAGCTAATTATAAACGTGTAACGAGTGTAGTGGGCGATCCCCCTTCCCCCACAATCCCCACTTCCCCTTGATAGCAAGACACTCGCCCAGCAGTCCCCTTTCCTGTCAGGTTGACTCAACGAGCACGTGTTTTGGTCAGGACAACCTCGTGGTAATTTACATTTCTAAATATTGTTTGTCACTCTAGTTCAACACTTGGCATGCGTGGGTTGCCAGTGACTCTGGGCATCTGGTTATTGTGAGCTATTTGTACACCATACTATCCCTCCCTCTTCTTTCGACAATCAGGAGGTATTCAAGAAGTAAAGGATGATGACCAGCTAAATTTATTTTACTAAGCAGCGCTAGAAATTAAATCTGATTTGCCGGAAGTTATTGAAACCGGTCACCACATATTGGTTTCAAATGCGCTTCAAGCTTGAAGATATCTGCTTAAAGTGTTTAAGCCAGTAGAGGTGGCCAATCTGTTCCATTATTCAAGCCGGTAGAGGTGGGCAATATGTTCATGTGTTCAAACCAGTAGATATAACCAATAAGTTCAAGTGTTCAAGCCAGCATAAATGGCTAATCTGTTCAGGCCCGTAGAGATGGTCAATATGTCCACGTGTTCAAGCCAATAGAGATGGACAATCCGTCACAGTATTCAAGCCCGTATAGATGGCCAAAATGTCCAACTGCCCAAGCCAGTAGAGATGGCCAATCTGTTCATGTGTCCGAGCCAGTAGAGATGGCTAATTTGTTTATGTGTTCGAGCCAGTATAGATGGCCAAAATGTCCAACTGTCCAAGCCAGAAAAGATAGCCAATATGTCCAAGTGGTCAAACCAATAGAGATGGCCAATATGTCCAAGTGTTCAAACCAATAGAAATGGCCAATATGTCCAAGTGTTCAAACCAATAGAGATGGCCAATCTGTCCAAGCGTTCAAGCCAGTAGAAATGGCCAATCTGTCCAAGTGTTCAAGCCAGCAGAGATGGCTAATCTGTCCAAGTGTTCAAGCCAGCAGAGATGGCTAATCTGTTCAAGTGTTCAAGCCAGCAGAGATGGCTAGTATATTCAAGCCAGCAATCTGTTCTCAGGAACAAGGAACAAATTATTGAAGGAAGTATTGCAAGCCTTTGAAAATTTAGTTTACGAACTCCAAGCGTTTAATTGTAACTAAATACATTCAATAAGACAAATCCTGACATCGATTTGGTGATAATTCTTAAAAGCTGTACGAGAGAGAGTTTATGAAATCGGCATAAAAAAACTCAAGCAAAAAAGTAATTAACTTACAAACATAAAAAACCATGCATAACAAACTTCGGTTTTAAAATTATTGCCTTCCTAAACATGTACATTGTTATGTAAAACAAACGAGCACAGCCAAGGTTTTTGGAGTTTTAATAACCTATTAGTAGAGCAACAATATACTTCAAGAGATGCATCACAATAGTTTCAAATCGATGAAAATTTTGAGGACGCTCCCAACAATGTTTACTTGCCAGCCAACTAATGTTTTCTCAAGTACAGATAAAAGCTCAACTAGACGAGTGTCAAAACCTTGTGTGAAGTTAGGATGAAACACTAAAAACTGGTATTCGCACCCTGAACAATAATCACCAAAGTCAACTTTGTTCAAGTAACAGTTTGTAGTAAATACAACCTATTTCCAAGATGGTTTGTGATATTTAAAAAAACTACGTATCAAAACTTGTATTTCAATGACCTTAACTATTTGCTTATAAAATCATGAGCTCTGTCAGCACAACAGTGTCTACCTATTACCATATTATATGTAAATATAAGCTGATTTACAAAACAACATAGAACATTCAAATATTTCTTTGCAGAGAACATTTATAACGTTTAACTATATTATTTTAGTTATTTTATATGTTTTGATAATATCTCTCAAAATTGATAGCTGTAGATAACATTACTTAATGTATGATTTTTTGTTGTTGTAACTTTGGTAAGTAACAGATAATATTCTTGCTACAAAAATTTATGAGCTAGAATTTCTGCTGGAGCTTGAGTAGATGTTACCATGTTTTAGGTTAAATTGATTTGAGTAAGTATTTCTAGCATACTCGGCCAGTCCCACAACATCATAACGAACCCCTGACTTCCTTACCAATAGCCTTATCTTACATCTAGGGAAAGCTATCAGATTTACTTATATGTACACTTATGCAAATAATAACCTCAAGCTTGTATTATGTTGAGTAGATCACCTTTGTCAGTCAAAACCTCTACAACAAACAATTTGTTTTAAATCATTTTGTTTATTTTAAGCCTTTTTACACGATTGAAATATGAAAATAGCCTGATGTTTCTTTTAAATTTGGTAGCGGCTTCAAGTCTAAGCCTTTCATATAAATGTCATTGAAATAACTTTTGAGATCATACAAATCAAAATAGAGAGAGGTCAGCCAATATTGTCAAAACCTTCAGCTGATCCAATTTGACTTCTCCTCTTCAAAGTGAGATATGCAAAACACATGGCTTGGCATATGCACACATTAAGGTATGTAGAGTAAGTTATTCTACTGGCAGATGAGATCCATCTTATTTCGATCAATTTATAATATTATGTAAGGCCACAAGAAAGTTACCCATTCAACCCGAACAAACAACAACTTCATTCCATCGTTTTGGTAACCTTGACAAGACGAGCAGTAAAGAAGAACGGTAATCATGATTAGTCACACCATAATTCGTGAGAAATGGGGCGAGACCTGACAAGCTCGTTCGTCGTGTTAAGTGCCAACTACACCCCCCGCCATCAAAACTGGCCCTCTACAACCACGCCCCATATGTAGCCATGTAGCTGGCAGCTTAGAACCATCCACAACTGCAGAGATGTGACGTCACAGCTTACCTGAAACAGAGAACACGTCCAGATATGTTACAAAAGGGCTACAGATCAACAGACAACAAACTACTTTTTTAATCCGCTAAAAAGCCTAGCTCCATCTGCCCTATGAGTTAAATGTTCCAGGTTCAAATCCCGATATGGTCGACAAATGTATCAATAGTTAGATAGAGGTTTTACCTTTCACAGCGCTGAAGTAATGACATGAGGACTGGGTGTTTGTCTGTTCAAGAATTAAGTTAGTTTGTAAGTCTTGTTTTTATATTACCAATTGTTTTAGAAAAACATGTAAAAATCCCCAAATTAAGTAATTTATAACATAATATTAATTTGTGATATTAGGCGGGTAATGAATGAACCAACCGATAATATCAAAACATGACTGGCAAAATAATTTAATTTTATAACAGACACAACAGCCAGTCCCCGTGCGTTGACTAATCAGGGAGACAAGCAAAACTAAATGTAACCCATGATGTAAAATTAATATACACTAAATTATTATAGTTGTTAATTTATTTTTAAAAAAATCATAAAATGTATGGAAGATCAAATGATTCTTGCCAAAAGACTATTACAAGCCAAGCTCAGTTCTCGATAACTATGGGGGTCCCTAAAAATAAAATATAGTTATGCGTAGGGTAGAAGATAATGCTCAAGTTGATCATGTTGTGTTAATGTAACGGTAGAAGATAGGATTCAAGTTGATCATGTTGTGTTAATGTAGTGGTACAAGATAGGATTCAAGTTGATCATGTTGTGTTAATTTAACGGTGGAAGATAGTATTCAAGTTGATCATGTTGTGTTAATGTAATGGTAAGAGATAGTATCAAAGTTGATCAAGTTGTTGTGATAATCTAACAACATGCGCCACTTTTTCACCGCAATTCGTTGTTCGAATATCTCATTACCGGCTTAATACAAGAGCATAATAGCTGTTATCGATTCTCGTGGGTCACTTAGAGCCGGTCTAATGACTGCCAGACAAATATTGCTATCAGAAAGTTAAAAGTTAGCGACCAGATAAAGGTTAATTATCTACACGTATTATCTGCCAGATAGCTATCTGTAGGATAAATATAATTTTATGCAGAAAACGATGGTACTATTTTTACCGTTACGCGTATGCTTAGAGACCCTGCTGCTACCGCTACAACTTGGTTAGTGACTACAACGCTCAACATTTGTTATATAATGGCGGCTAAAAGAGTGCAAGGAAACATATTAAGTCACGTGGGTGCAGAAGCTAGGTTGTCTTGCAAGTACTAATTTCGGTGTCTGCCAAAATTTAGTCAATAGTTGGGTACGACGTTTAAAAAAAATGCATTTATTGTACTCACATTTAAATAACTTGTTCTTATAAAATTATAACTCCACAAATAGCTTGTCAGTTTTTATAAAAGTGTGAATTAAATGTTCTAACTTTATAGACTATATAGTTAGAGCCTCGGCTTGTGCCTAATAAACCCCTGAACCAAGATTTTAACCTAAAAATAGAATCTAATAGGCGAAACCTTATAAAAACAACGCGTCACTATGGCAACGACCGTTTTAGCTTTCAAATAAAAGTTATCAGGTACTTAAACCTCCTGATAAAAAGGAGATGGATAAATATATTTTATCTGGTAGGTAGCGCTATCTTGCTATCATAAGACGCATTTTTAAATTATTGACCAAATAGAAATATTATCGGCCAGATAGATAATTATTCAGGAGTCATGAGACCGGCGGCTCTTAGAGGTTGAGATGTTTGGGCACCATGTAGCTAGGTATCCGAACAGTAAGTGGTTACATATTAAATAAATAAAACCTACACAATTTATTGATATTTTTTAGTCCCTTTCACTGTTGAAAACACAGAGTTAAGATATGGCCCTTAAGAGCTTTGTGACAATGTAAAACCAATTGATCCTTCCAGTTTGAGTATTGGGGAGGATTGTCAACCCATATTCCTCAGGGAATAATCAACAACAAATCATAATTCGGTCTGATTATTATTTGCAAAACTCATACAGAACTTTGCCTGTATTAATTTTTCCTATTACAATTGAGCTAAATAAATGGCACGACACAGTCCCACAAACTTTCTCATTCTGTGTATCATAAGTTCAAAGATAATTTAAAGAATAGGATTTTAGTAAGCTACCTTTAAATAAGTTTTATTCGTAAAAACCAATACATCATCTTGTTAATCACAATAATCATTATTTATGTATAAATTTCAAACAAAATTGCTCAAATATATATTTTTTTAATCAGATTTTGAAAAGTAAATTGTTTGTAAAATAGAAAAAAAATATTTTTAAGAGTAAAAACTAATTATTATTTATAATTAAAAACTTTTCACAGCTTCCCATTTTGAATTAAATCCGCAATGCCAATTTACAAAACATTCAAAATTTCTATAATTTGTTGAAAACTAAACTACCCTTAAATTAATTAAAGTAAATGTATAAATATATATTATTATTGATATGCCATAATCTCCCGATACCAATTTTGAAGCAGATCACTATGCCGGTCACCATTTTCTTAAAATATTATAATTAAAAAAAATCATAAGTAAACTGCCCATAACACAATTTTACCCCCAAAACAAGTACACAGCTTTCTTTATCTGTCATGTCCATGTCAAACAACCATAAATTATCCATTTGAAACTAAATCGGTAGATCCATTTGTAAAATATTTCACGTTTTGGAAAAACCAGACATCAGTAAACGAACCTTCAACAAATTTGTGTTCATAAACCAACTATACAGGGCTATTTTTCATTTCAAACAAAATCTGGATAAGCATTTTAAACAAAATTGTTTGAACCCTTTTCGAATAATTTGGAATTAAAAAAAATTACTCAACATTAAACTACCCTTAATTTAAGAGCTAGGATGTAAAAGTATTTTTTATATAAATTATTATATCTAGATATCAAATTTGAACAAAATCCATTAAACTATTTTAAATCTTTGGCCAGGGACAGACAAACAGACAGAGAGGCAGAATTATAAGATTCACTTTTCTTTTGGGCTCGTGTTCAAATAAAACGTTAAAATTGGTCATACTTTCGAAATAAATCTTTCTCATGATCACAATACTTTCTATTGATATAATAAAGTATAAAAAGATTATAATAAACATTATATCAGGATCATAACCAACCAATATATCCCCCTTTATGAGCAGTTCTTGGTTCTTACAATCCTGGTCCAAAAAAAGTCGGGAAGAAGTGAAACTCGAGCACAACAGATTTGGAAAGTGTACTGCTAAATATGTGTAAGATTCAATAAGATTATTATGACAATACAAAGCTGTAAATCAATGTGAAGAAGACAAGGTATTCCTAAACATATATTATTTTTGAACAATCAACTTTTTTGCTACCGTACCAAGGACCCGCAAGAAACAGGAAACAAGGGGGAATCCAAACATGGTTGATGTAGAACAAGTATTATATCCTTCCCATGGCTTGAATAGAACAAGTATTATATCCTTCCCATGGCTTGAATAGAACAAGTATTATATCCTTCACATGGCTTGAATCGAACAAGTATTATATCCTTCCCATGGTTTGAATAGAACAAGTATTATATCCTTCACATGGCTTGAATAGAACAAGTATTATATCCTATCACATGGCTTGAGTAGAACAAGTATTATATCTTACACATGGCTTGAATAGAACAAGTATTATATCCTTCACATGGTTTGAGTAGAACAAGTATTATATCCTTCCCATGGTTTAAATAGAACAAGTATTATATCCTTCACATGGCTTGAGTAGAACAAGTATTATATCTTACACATGGCTTGAATAGAACAAGTATTATATCTTTCACATGGCTTGAATAGAACAAGTATTATATCCTTCACATGGCTTGAATAGAACAAGTATTATATCCTTCCCATGGTTTGAATAGAACAAGTATTATATCCTTCACAATGGTAGTATAATAAACATTTTTTCTACACATAGACCGCATAGAAAAAGTTTTATCTTGTTCACATGGCTTGTAGAGAAGATGTGTTATCTTGCTCATATTTCTCGTACAGAAATGTTATCTCCTTCACAAGACAAGTACAGTGAGCTACCATTAATTACGAATATAGAACCAGATATATCTTTCAACATATATCAGTAATAGTAGAAGGCCTTGATTTAAGTCCTGGCTAGACGTGGTTTGTTAATATCCCACACACATATGTTTGTTGTAAAACGAATATTGCTTTTAGGGAGGAGTGGGTGAAATGGGATCATTTCAACCAGCCGGCAGGAGGTCCAAGCCGCCCTACACTCATTGGACAACACCACTAGGACGTAAATAAAGAACGTTTTCTATACCCTGGATAAGGCAATACTACACTGCATCCAGGTGGTGAGTGACAGGAAGTATCCGATACTAAAGTCAGTTCACCATAGGAATTGCTTTCCGAAAGGCCTTTTTCCCTACCTGAAATCTATTATATAATAAGATATTGGTAAGAAAAAAGACCTTTCAGAGAGTAATTAATACCATGACTGGAGTATACATTCCTCTCTATCATCAAATTAACTATTGTGAAATCATGCCTTTGTCATTTAGAACAGGATGATTTAATCTTACTGTGGAGTGTGTGTAATTGATATATGACCCAATATTTCTAGGAGAAAAAGAGATGGAGAGAATAAATGTGTTTAAATCATGGTGCTTAGTTCTTCACCTTACGTGTTATTGCATGGCAAGTCTCACTATTTAAAGTTTGAAGCTTAATCTATAAAATTCACAAATATTCCAGGTTTTTTTGGTGAAATTCTCTATATCGTCCGATCTTCCAGTTGAGTGGAAACGTGGATTTTTACTCGCTTTTCTCGATGGGGGCTGCACTACCACTAAAGTCCCAGTGAGTTTTCTTTGCAAGTGGTTGTAAACTAATGTAATTCCAGCGTTGTTTCGAGCATAACAACTTAAAAATATCAGTAGTGTATTGTCTATAGTGCCCGTTGATTCAGCCCCGTTTGTATTAAAGTGTTAAGTTTTTTTGTTGCTGCCTTAGAAATTAGACGTTTTAATTAATAATCTGTTATTCTCTTTTTGTTGCCTCAGTTTTAACATGTTGTTTTCAGAAGGTTTTTTTCTTTTTATCTGCTTATGAAATAGTAAATATGTTTTTATTTAAGGTACAACCGATGGAGATACGACAAAAAGTGATAGGATCAAACTTGTGGATCTCGCCAAATCCATAGCTGCTGGTGCAATCAGTTTTTTTATAGGTATTAACGTTTAGCCTCAAGAGAACTCCAAAGAAACGTCCGCAATGAATTTAAGGTTGCTTCAACATTTTAAGGTTTTTTTTGGGGGGTTAAAAACTAAAATGTTTAATATTTGGAATTTTCCCGTTGGTTACAGGCTAGAAGATATAAATTTGACAAATTTCAAGTTTCTAGCTCATCTGTCAGTGAGTGAGTGAATGAGTGAATATGAGTCAGCCATGTCGATTTATATTATGATATGATCAAAACTGTAGGTACTCCATTTAATCTCACAATCACCCTACCATTACGCATTATCGTAAGTGCGTATAACCCGAACGGGTTGTAAGACGCGGTGCTCATAATAATAAGTATGTTGCGTACTTATAGGTCCTATAAATCTTTCCCAATCCAAACCAGTTCTTCAGTCAAACGTTTATGAACCGTACATTTATTTCCCTCTTGAAAAACTGACCACTTCCAGTATTTACTCTAATGTTTTTCCCAGTTCTCTGAAAGTAAAAGTATGTGAGCAGAAATCACGCACTTACTTCATACATCATATATTTAAATACAATTTACACTACAGCAGACAATTTTTGAAGCCCTTGTGTTTGTAATCATTGTTTGAAAATCATTGAATAAACCTTGGTTTTATTGATGTTGCCATGAAAAAGTAGCATATGTGTGAAAGTTTCATTTTGTGGCAACCATTTATTAATTGATTGGAACATCCGGCAGCCTCTCTCTACAAACTGTTTCTTCATGTTGCTCTAGTGCCTTTCTTGCTCTAAGTGTCATAGACATGAACATTAGATCATAAATTCTAGTTGAAACCTAGGAGGGGGAGATTTCGTTATTTCCCCCAACTTTGGGTTTAACTTCGAACGTGTTAGTCATAATTCCAGGTATAGTATAATTTTGTCTACAACGGGATCCATCCAGTGTCATCCATCTTGCCTAGCCGGATAAACATTGTAGCATTCGTCAAAACGAGCCTTAAAATATAATGTTAGAGTTATGTGGATTAGTTCTTACAGGTCCTTATTTGGTTTTTAGAAAATAATAGTAATTGTTTAAGTAGTTGCGGACCAAAAATATTCATCTCGCGAAGTGGATTTTCCCCACTCCTGCATTATTATAGATGGTGATTCCTCTTAGCCGTCTCTGTCATCTCCTGGAGGACGCAGAGTTGATATTTTTGATAGAATAAATTTTGAAAACCAAAGGTTTCATCTGTAGAGCCATTTGCTCTCGATTCTTTTCGGATTTTTCTGTTAATATTTACGCTCAAATTCCTTTTGTACAAACACAAATATGAATAGTTAAAATATATAAATATATGAATGTAGAAGGTTTGGATAAAAAGGAAGGGGTTCCATGTAAGAGATAGCTAAATTTCTTCAACGAATGTGTGAAAAAGGGAAACATTAAGAGTTCTAAGAATAAAAGTGCATGTATGACTCAGTTTATCAATGTTGTTGAAGCGAACAGAGTATGCAAGGATAGGGAAGTGTGGAGAAAGTTAGTGAGCATTGATTAAGGGGTACGGAGTAATTTTTGAGCTAAATGCACAATTTCTTGCCTAACTCATATGGGAATGGCGTTATTAGGTATGTGTATGTATGTCATTCAATGCCATGTTATAATGAAATTGTATAAAGTCAACGGTGTCTCAGACTGCATCTTGTATGATGTTGAAAATGATAAGTGATGAAACGAACATTCATAGTTTGGCTAACAAAATGCAGCAACAATTTCTGATTTTAAAATATACAGCGATGTATTTTTTTTTTTTA